>JAFHBW010000019.1:0-144859 GCA_019022765.1 Westerdykella sp. P71 | reverse complement strand
GGATATACTAGCTCAACAAGAGGTTGAGCAGCAGATTGCTCGTGAACAGCGTCAAGGTGGTGAGCAATCAGGTCTTAGCCGCCAGGCTCTAGCGCGCTGTACAAGGTGCAGAGAGCCTAGGCATAACTCACGTACGTGTAAAAAAGGTTCTTTAGATACTGCTTAGTCTAGTATATTAATATATTTACGTTATCTCTTAATGTGGCTGAGGTAGACGCTTGTAGAGGTCCAGAAAGTTGGTAAGGTGGCCCGCTCGCTTGTACGGCCCGCTCGCTTGTAAAACACGTTAGGCGAAATCGATCCGAGTGCCATACTGCAAATGCCCCGACGAGCCCTTTTCATTCACTTGGGTGCAAAGACTTATAGTAAGGACCTGGTTTGCGATGCTATTGTCAATGCACAGAGTATGGACGATTTTGATGCTACAGCCCTGGATCCCGATGACCTCATTTCACAAGCCGTCTTTCTCTTCGACGCGGGCTGGAAGAATGCTTCGGGAGACTATGATTTGTGGGTTGCGACCGAGGATGGGTCGGCGAGACGTGGCTCCGAGGCATACCAGGTCTCTCTGAAACCAAACAGTGCAAAGGTTCTTTTTGACGATTCGGAATCCCGCTTCCCCTTCCTCCACAGAGGCTACGCAGAAGCCGTCCTTTCCATTGACGGATCATGGATGGCATGGCTGTGCGAGCATCTCCGTATCGCCGAATATCCTCGCTTGGTATTATCGCTCAGCCCGAACCTCATATTGGCCAAAGACTTTCGGGTGCTGACAGAGGAGGGCGACCCCTTGCGAATCTTGATTCTACTTCGCGACCGTTGGGAGAGCTATTCGCCCTTCTTTGTGACTCAGGAGGAGGAGGAGCCGGACTTGAAGAGCTCGAAAGCTAAGCTCCGCGAGAAGATTGCTGCTCTAATGGTACCTTGCCAAGGAGGCGGTACAAGCCCACTTGGCCAAACGGTTTTGCCGTTGACGGAGATCATGTCCGAAGAAATGGACTCGACGACATTCCTTCAGGTTCCCACGCCGGAAGACGTTCGTTGGAAGTTCTTACGTCACTTTGGAGTCATCGTCGATCCCGGTGTAAATCAGTACATTCAGTATCTTCGCCAAATGAAGGAGTCTGGGGCTTCCTTGAAGAGAGTCACTGAAATGTATAAGCAGATCCAGTCACATGCCCTCGTACATCAAGAGGAGATTAAGTAAGTCACCCAGATATCCCTCACAAGCACGAGCCAATAACCTATATTACACATGGCTAATTCCCCTGGAGAAAGACTTTTGAAACGGAAGACCTGATCTATGTCCCTCCCTCAGGGGCCCGAGGCAAGGGCACCTGGGTGCGCTCTTCAATTTGTGTCTGGCATGGCCCCAGATCGCTGCGCAATACACCCTGTCTCAAGGATGCATATTCAGCGGATCTTTACCCATTCCTATGGTATACACTCGGCATCCCCAATGCGACGTGGAAGACAATAATCGACGAAGCTGAATTCATGGATGCTACGGATGACATTGACTACATATCGGAGGTCTTCAAAGCCATCGACGATTGCCTTGAGGAGAACAAGGACCCGAGTACGAGAGCAGACATTGTCAAGTATCTGAAAGATGCTCACATCTTTCCCATAGATGCTGGGAAGTCAGGCTATGTATTCGACTATATGAGCACTGCACAAGAGCTGGACTTGTGGTTTATTGCTGACCGCTGGCATTTGAAGAAGAGCTTTGAAGGATTAGTTCCCCTGCTAGCTTTGAGCGTGGACGTCGTTGAGAAGATATCGCTGATGATAAGTCTGCTCGGGTTGAAGAATAGACTCCTATCGCAGGCCGCTGGGGCGAATGCGAAAGCGAGTGGGCCGACCCAGCCACATAGCACGTTCACAAGCTCTCTCCGGGCAAAGGCGAGACACATAGCAAGGTGAGGGCAATACCAGTGTTCTTCCTTTCGATCAGCTCACTCGCAGACCAGAATACTTCCTAAGGACCATCCGTCCCGCCCGGAAGTGTTTGCACAATTGTGCAATGTTATTGTCTACACTTCCGAGGAAGTGATAGTCCAGTGGTCTGTCAAGATGAGGAGCGGGGAGGTGCTTGGTCGCGCAGATTCCGGTCGGGTGAAGATTACCAACAGAGGTAAAACCATGAGCATCTACCTTCGACAGAGAGATGCGGATGCCGGCCATACGCCGCTAGAGCTGCGAGAACATTTAACGAGGTTCTGCGGGTTCAATGACGCGACAGAAACCCGGCTTCTCGATTTTATTCTCTCCGAGCACGACCTTGATGAGATTGACAACGAGCTGTCACGCAGAGGTTTTCCAACATCGGTTCCCGAATTCGACTCTCCATCGATAGAATCAAGTGCTTTACCTGACTTCTGGAGAACCGAATCTTCCAAGCGAGCGGTCGAAAGCCGAAGGCGATTCTGCGGCCGAAAACCAAACGCAAGACGACACCAAAAACAGCAAGCCAATTCCGACATGCCGGACACTGTACAATCATTTCTACGCAAGTTCAACATCGCGAGCTCGTTCCAAGACCAGCTGGCCCGGCCGTGGCGTGAAGCCGAGGCCGACCAGATGCTTGCACACCTGTGTCGCTTGGAGAATATTGACCCGTGGATGCTCCTGCCTCAGACGCGCAGTGATTGGAACAACTTACTTAAGTCCCGCGAAAAGACACCGGGCGTAGTAACTGGAGTACATTGGAATACGGCGTGAGACATTCACCACAAGAACCATCTGTTGAAAACGAGCAACAGCTTTCCAGCCACCATATACCAGGACTCTCGGAGAAACCTACGCGTCGCCGTCTCGACGGCTATTCAGAATCGTGTCGGGGACGATATGCTTTTTGCCGCGGAGCTCTATGTAAGCAACCCTTGGGTCCGTTTCAGCATTTCTGACGTGATCTTAGATCTCAAGATTGCTCGAGAAGCAGATGGGATCTGCGTTTGTGCCTGAAGTGCACTGGACAAGCCCATTGCGGAGCAAAGCAGGGCTGTTGCCGTTTTCACAGGATGACCGAACCTCATCGACGTTCACGATAAGGGATGCCCAAGGGGCGTTCTCGAACCTCCTTGCCAGAAATGGCCATAAAAAGGCTGCCTCGTGGCGTCATTCCCCGACATTTCGCCTTGAAGTGGTGCCTTCGGAAGGAGATTTGTCGGAAGGCTTTTGTCTGGACCCTCACCAGGTTGGCAAGGTAGGTCATTCCCAGCTTTCTGCCTCAGAACTTCATCTATCTGATTAAATTAACGATTTCAGGCGTGGAAATGTCACCTTGGCATGTCTGGATCATCTCCTGACGAAGTCTACGTACTGGCTCGCCTCATCAACGTCCGAAGCAAGCCAGAGTTTTCCCTCTTTGTCGATCCATGGCGCCTACACGCTCAAGGCCTGTTGACTCTTGAGTCGATAAGCAAGCACGAAGCATTTTTGCATCGCGAGGCCAAGGGCATCTCTATCGAGGGACCTGAACCACTATCTCGGCGTCCAAAAGAGCAGGAAAAGAGCTCCCTGAAGCTTTTCCACAGACGAAAACACAGTAAAGATACACCCTCACCACAGCCGCTAGACTTGCACTACCAGTATGCACGGCTCCAGTTCGACGAAACGCGAATCCTGGAGCTATATCCAGGTGAAGAAGATGCACCCCTGGTCGGAGAGGTATATCACATGAATCTCGCCAAACCACAGCCTTATTTCGCCCTTTCCTACGTCTGGGGTCCCGTAATGAAGCCGCATCGACTCAAGACATCCAAGGGTGATATCTCGTTGACAACCTCCCTCAACGCCGCCCTGAAACGCCTACGCAAGAGCAAGGAATCCGTGTGGATCTGGGCAGACGCAATTTGCATTAATCAGAACGATGACCATGAAAAAGCGATACAAATTGTAAGTAATTTCTGCATACAGACAACGCCACAGTCACGTGGAATCCGTGGCCTTTGTTCGAGTTATTGAGTGCTAACTTTGTACCTTGAAATTAATAGCGTGCGTTGCCCCGTATCTTCCACTCCGCAGCGGCTGTCTTTGGGTGGATCGGCGACGATAGCGAAAACTTTCACCGTGCCATTCAGACGCTACTCCAAATTCGCACACTGGAAATATCGCCGACACATTGGCCATCCGAGCTTCCAGATATACCAGACCATTGGAGAAACGGCGTCCCTCCACCGGATGATGACGTATGGTGGGCAATCCGTGATTTGTTTCGGCGCGAATGGTTTGAACGTGTATGGGTCATTCAAGAGGTGGTGCACGCCTACGAGGTCAGGCTGATTTGTGGTGACTACGAAGTTGATTGGGACGATATTGTCAAAGCCGTGGAGATTTGCTTGGACAATGATGCCGACTTTATTCGACCCGAGTCATTCTCGGACAAATTCTTCCTTCGCTGAAGCCCGCATATGCCTTGGGCCTGACGAGGCTCGCATTTGAAGACAAACGACATTCAAATCGGTTTAACTTACTCTCTTTGCTCGACATTTTCCAATACGCCAAGTCGACAAAGGAATGTGACAAGCTCTTTGCGATGCTAGGAATAGCTTGCGACTCTAGCGAAGCGATTTTCGACCCCGACTACTCTTCACCGTTGGACGAAGTGGTGCGGAGGTACGGCGAGGAGTTTGTTCGACGTGGAAGTGCTTTAGACATGCTGTACAGAGCCGGCACTGCCAAATCATATAGCTTCAGCTCTTGGATCCCTAGATGGACCGGCAATGAGTCGTGCAGAACGTTATCAACATGGCGCGGCACCCAGGGGGTCTTTGCAGCCGCTCAGTCGACCCATTCTCAAGCCTCCATCTCTGCGAAGAACGCAAAACAGCTCACGATCTTGGGCACGCATGTTGACACTGTGTTGAAGACTAGTCCGGTGAGCTTGCGGAACAACGATATCATCTCAGTGGTCAATGCCGGTCACGCCCTTATTGATGAGCTTGATATATATCCAACCGGAGAGCCCCTCGCTACGGTAAAGCTCAAAGCACCCATCGGCAATGCCGTCGCCCCATGCACGGATGACGTCGCCTCAATCGAGGACGTCACGAATTCCTTAGAAGGCCGAGGCGACGATGATCCCGAGCTCAACAACGCTTTTGACTGGGACGAAAGTTTCACGGCGGTGCACTGCGTCCGCGACATTGTCAATCTCCTCCAGCAGCCCAAGCACAAGAAGAGCTGGAAGTACTGGACCACGGCAACGGCTTTTATGAAGCGGCTATCAGATGGCCGGTTCTTTGTGACGGAGAGAGGATATGTAGGCGCCGGGCCGCCCCAGACAAGGTTGGCGATAGGGTCGTGGTGTTTCATGGTGGGGTTGTGCCTTTCCTTGTGGAACGGGGGTGCGGTGGTGTGAGGCTCATTGGGGAGGCGTATGTACATGGAATCATGTATGGGGAGGGATTGGAGTTTGAGGGCGTCAAAAGCGAGGTCTTTGCGCTTTTTGAGCTTGTCTAGTGGTATGGGAGTATATTTTGTAAGAAGGTGTCTGGGGAATGCATTCGATGCAGTTTGGTGATTGGTGATGATACTTGTTCATAGGTTTTAGGCGCCAATGCCCATAGAGAGCGCTCTCCCTGCGTTTTGATGAGGTAGTGGCTTCTCTGATCTGAGACAAAAGGGGAATATCATTGTCAGATGAAAGGCTACCGATGATAAGTCACAGACCCAGTCGGCTATTGTATCCCTACCTTTTTCATGTATTAAGAGGTATCCTATAACGCATATATTGAACGGGGTCTGACTTTATCGAGGCTCTGGTTGGGGTTCAAAGGGGAGTGCGAAGTTGCTGGGTAGCTGCACCCAGTTGCTGCAATGCATTCGTCCAAGTCAAACCGCGATATCGCCCCCGCTCGTTCATGCGCTGGAGGTTATGCACTTTGGCCGAAGCTGAAAAAAGCTATTATACTGCATCGATATCTTTGCTGCTTTCCAGTTGCGTACATCAGCCTTCACCCCGAGGGAAAGTACTCCAATGGTCCGATGTGGCGGTGCACGAGGCGCAGCGCCTCGGAGAGCTCAATCAGCTCCGACTTGCAGCCATCATGGTTCTCGCATCCCAACGCCCTGCGACCAGAAAATGATGCGATGAATCGAAGCCCGTCTCTACAACCTCTTCCCCGACCCCACCACCAGGCCACCCGCTCGTCCTCTTTCACCCCGTCCCTACGCCGCCGAACAACCGGTTCGCAGGCTGCCGATGCCAGCCACGACGACCCTGAGGCTGCCCAAGCAGCAAGCACAGAAGAGAATGCCATACAGGAGGAGATTGAGCAGATAAAACGCTATAAGGACTTCACGACAATAGACTGGGTGCAAGATGCTGCTCGGGAGCAGCTCCGGCGCCGCGCCAAGCGCAAGGAGCGCGCGGGATTCTGGGAGCGCGAGGGCCGGATAGGATGGCGGAGGAAGATATCAGAGGCCTATGATGCAGGACAGGCCTGGATTGTGGTCACACTGGTCGGCGCGGCAATTGGACTAAACGCGGCGTTTTTGAACATTGTTACGGAGTGGTTGAGCGATATCAAGCTGGGATATTGCGAGACGGCGTTCTATCTCAATGAGAACTTTTGTTGTTGGGGAGCGGAGGGCGGTATGTGGGATCGCATAGACCAGCTCTGTGAGACGGCAAGCTAATGTCGATAGGTTGCCCCGAATGGCATCGATGGAGCGGGTTCTGGCCGGTGAATTACGTCCTCTACATACTCTTCGGAGCGCTCTTCTCTTTGACGGCTGCCACGCTGGTCAAATCCTTTGCACCATATGCAGCTGGATCAGGCATCTCAGAGATCAAGTGCATCATTGCCGGTTTTGTCATGAAGGGGTTTCTTGGAGCCTGGACTCTCCTTATCAAGTCGATTGGGCTGCCGCTTGCGATCGCTTCAGGATTGTCAGTCGGAAAAGAGGGGCCCAGTGTGCATTATGCCGTATGCACGGGCAACGTCATCTCACGGTTCTTTGACAAGTATCGTCGGAATGCGGCCAAGACTAGAGAGATTCTGAGCGCAAGTGCGGCAGCAGGAGTTGGTGTTGCCTTTGGCAGTCCCATCGGCGGTGTACTATTTTCCTTGGAGGAGATGTCGAGCCAGTTCCCGCTCAAGACGATGTGGCGGAGCTACTTCTGCGCTTTGGTCGCTACAGCTGTGTTGGCGGTGAGTGCAACATGTGAACGTCTCTTCTCACGTACTTATCCCAGTCCAGGCAATGAATCCCTTCCGAACAGGGCAACTAGTCATGTTTCAGGTCAAGTATGACCGTTCCTGGCACTTCTTTGAGGTGTTATTCTTCCTGATTATTGGTGTCTTCGGAGGACTCTACGGCGCCTTGGTGATCAAGTGGAATCTACGCGTGCAGGCGTTTCGAAAGAAATATCTGGCGCAATACCCCGTCATAGAGTCTGTGACTCTCGCTGTTTTCACGGCAATTATCTGCTACCCCAATATGTTCCTGAGGATCGACATGACGGAGAGCATGGAGATATTATTCAGAGAATGCGGCGGGGATCACGATTACGATCAGCTGTGCGAGTGAGTAGTCGTTCCCCCCTCGGGAAGCAAGGTTGCTGACGCACAAAAGACCCAAGAACCGATTGCACATGATACTCTCTCTTTGCATTGCTACTGTCATACGGACATTCCTTGTCATCATTTCCTACGGCTGCAAGGTACCTGCAGGTATCTTCGTTCCCTCCATGGCAATTGGAGCATCTTTTGGACGGATGGTGGGCATTTTCGTGCAATACCTACAGGAGTCTTTCCCGGCATCGGCCTTCTTTTCTGCATGCGAGCCCGATGGCCCATGTATAACGCCCGGAACATATGCTTTCTTGGGTGCGGCTGCAGCGTTATCCGGTATCATGCATATCACCGTGTCGGTCGTAGTCATTATGTTTGAACTCACGGGAGCTCTCACTTATATTCTACCAACCATGGTATGTTGTATCCCGACGTATGCGGACTTCCACTAACATGATACAGATTGTGGTGGGGGTCACGAAGGCTGTCAGCGAACGCTTTGGCCATGGTGGCATTGCTGATCGCGCTATATGGTTCAACGGATACCCTTTCCTTGATAACAAAGAAGAGCATACATTTGGCGTACCTGTCTCCCAGGTCATGGCTACGAACGTCGTCTCGCTTCCCGCCACTGGACTGGATATCCGCGCCGTCGAACGTATCATGCGGGAGAATCAGTACCAGGGATATCCCATTGTGGAGGATTCGACGTCCAAGACTCTTATCGGCTACATTGGACGCACGGAGCTGGGTTACGCAATAGACCGCGCAAAGAGACATCAGCAGGCGCCCGGCAACGCCAGAGTGTCTTTCATCTCCTCGTCTTCCGAACCGCAGACGGAGGCTCGCACCCCTTCGACCCTAATGCCCGCGGTTTCTTTCGACACCATGGCGGCTACTTCATATCCCAGCCAAATCGATCTTCACAAGTTCATCGACCCGACCCCACTGTCAGTCCATCCCCGGCTCCCCTTGGAAACGGTCATGGAGATCTTCAAGAAAATGGGACCTCGCGTCATTCTTATAGAGTACCGTGGGCGTCTTACGGGGTTGGTGACAGTAAAGGACTGCCTGAAGTATCAATTCAAGGTCGAAGCCCAGGACCAGCCTCAGCAGGTTGGACCCTGGGACGAAAGAGGTGAAGCTCTGTGGGGACTTATCAGAGGCGTTGCCAGTTGGGTAGACGGAAGACTCAACGTGGTACGGAGGATGATGGGCCTTCGAAGTGGAGATATTAGGTTGACGAGTCCGATTGTGCCGCGAGCACGGCCAGCAGAGCGGACGACCGACGTGGCGTCGGGGGTAGAGCTGGAGGATCGTCCGGGTGTGGATGAGCGGTGATGTTGTAATTTCAATGTGTGATACCTATTGTTTATGGAATCGCAATATATTCCTAGACTCGCAGATGTAATTCCTGCAACCCAACGTCTTTGAGATACCGACCTGGGTATATGCATATTGGTCACGTGACTACACTTAACCTTCCAAGGTTCCCTCCAGCTTCTTATTTTTATGCGCCCATAACATGTCGTTGCCAACAACTCTCATCTTGCTCATTTCATCCACTTCCCCTGGAGATGCATGTGCTCTCTATCAACGGTCCGATTCCACCTTGTCCCTGGTGCCAAGACCGCGGGAGCCCTGACACCAGCGTGGAGCGTGGATGGTCGTCGTCGTGCACGGGCGCCGCGTCTGATCGCGTCCTCCGATAATTTGGCCGCCCTGAGTTGTCAACACTCCCCAATCCAACTGCAACGCCATACTGCCCTTTGTTCATTCTAGACTCGCTGCGCCTCATCGCCTTCGACAGATTCCCCGCGCGACGCAGCACATGTCTCCTCCCCAAACTATCGCCTAAACAGCAACTATGGAGGGACCGCTGGCCCCTGGGACCGCCAATGGCATACGCACACCCAGTCCCGCCCCGCCGACCATAGACCCTCAGATTCTCGTGGATTATCTTGTGAGACTTCTGGAAGTGAACCTCGGTGCGGCTGAGGCCGATCTACGAGCCCTGGGCAGTTTACTATCGCCTGCGAGGTTGCAGGACACTTTGCAGCGCTGCACACGCTTTGCACAGGA
The DNA here is from genome assembly GCA_019022765.1 of Westerdykella sp. P71. NCBI lineage: Eukaryota > Fungi > Ascomycota > Dothideomycetes > Pleosporales > Sporormiaceae > Westerdykella > Westerdykella sp. P71. Next base: position 135,254 of record JAFHBW010000019.1, on the reverse strand, counting down.
ATCGCAGACTGTGCTCTACGTGCTGAAAGAGCGCGTCGATGAATCTCGTATAGATCAGCAGGATTCGCTGAATGGTAATGTCTTCCCGGCTGATTTCGAGCTGCTTCCCACTGACAGTATCTAGGGGTCCCCACCCGCTATACCTACTCCATCTCTTCTGAACTTACCTTCTCCACCGCATGCGCGGCCTATATTGTAATCACGAAGCGACCGATACCCATAGATTCTGCGATACCCCTCAGCGATCAAGTTCAGATACAAACACTTTCCGGCTTTAATTCTTCGACTAATAATGCGTCTACCCAAGACACCTCTCCCCTTGACACTTTACATTCGATTCTACACCACTCTGTCGAACCCTACTTCGATGTATATGCAAAGAGCCAGCGCAGCCTGCCTGGGGCATATAGCAAGGGTGACACCGATGCGCGCACCGGTCTTTCTGCGACAAAGAGGAAAATCGCCGAACTGGACTTGAGCCTCCAGAACCTACAGCAGAACGTGGAGATCCCGCAACTTCTGTTGCCGCTCCATCCCATCATCCAGAATGCTCTCGATAGGGCGCGGGAGCGCAACCTCAAGCCTGTTCCCGAGCTGATTGACGCTCATGTTCTCGCCGACAGCACCTTTCTGAACGGACTCCAGTCCACCGTTAACGGTTGGATTAGGTCGATTCAGGGCATAACGAGGACTTCGAGAGACGCTCATACGGGTACTGCAACACAAGAGATCAATTTCTGGCTTGAAATGGAGTCGCGCTTGGAGGACATCGAGGAACAGCTTAGCAGTCCCGGCGTCAAGCTGACCTTGGAGGTCCTGAAGAACGCGAAACGCTTCCAAGCTACGGTCAGTTTCAGCGCCGATACCGGTTTGAAGGAAAAGACGGACACCGTGCAGAAGTATAATCAGCTTATGCACGACTTCCCATTGAACGAGCTTCTTTCAGCAACTTCTCTTCAGAAAGTGGAGGAGGCCATCCAACAGATCTTCAGCCACCTTAACAAGAAGCTCCGCATCTGCCCATATCCCGTGAGCCGAGCGCTCCCTTTTGTTGAGGCCATCTCCGGTGATCTTGAGGACCGACTGCAGAATCTACTCCACGGACGGACCTTAATGCACATGGAGTATCCCGAGTTCCAGGAGCTCATGGCGGTTGCGGAGCGGATCTGGCGTACGTGGGAGGAGAACGTCAAAGAGTTCACCAATGTTGCTCGTGAGGTGACTAGGCGACGTAACGAGAAGTTCATCCCTATCAAGATCAACCCCCGTCACAAACAGGTTGAAGATCGCCTCCGGTATATCACAACTTTCCGCAAAAACCACGAGCAGTTACGGCGCACGATTGTCACTGTTCTTGGATCCCAATCCACACTCTCTGCTCTTTCCGATGGACCCCAAGGAAAGGAGACCGTCATTGTGGAGGAGATCGGCGATGTGGATGCCGTGGAAGAAGTTGCTTTGGCTTACGATGCCTTGAAAGACGTGGACGTGTTGGATGTCACCACCGAGGGTACTCGTCTTTTCGAACAGGCTGAACAGAAGTACAACGAACGTACTTCTCGCGTGGAGAACTCCATCATTGCCAGACTCAGGGATCGCCTAGGTACTGCGAAGAGCGCCAACGAAATGTTCCGCGTCTTCTCCAAATTTAATCCTCTCTTCGTGCGTCCGAAGATTCGGGGTGCAATCTCAGAGTACCAAACGCAGCTTATCGACAACGTGAAGCAGGATATATCCGCGTTGCATGAGCGCTTCAAGCGCCAGTACGGTAACTCCGAAGCCCACGCTATGGCACAGCTCCGCGACTTTCCACCCGTCTCTGGCGCCGTAATCTGGGCACGGCAGATTGAAACTCAACTGGACAGCTATATGGGCAAAGTGGAAGATATCCTAGGAAAAGACTGGGCTTTGCATGCTGAAGGCCAAAAGCTCCAGGCTGAGAGTAGTATGTTCAAGAAGAAGCTCGATACCCGGCCCATCTTTGAATCGTGGCTGCAAGAGGTCGCGCGGCGGAAGCTATCGATCTCTGGACGACTTTTCCTCATTAGCAAGAACCGCGCTGCTGGAAACATCCTTGAGCTGGGAGTGAACTTCGACGCTCAGGTCATTGCACTCTTCAAGGAGGTCCGCAACCTCACTTGGCGTGGTTACCAGGTACCCCATGGAATCAACAACATCTCAAAAGAGGCGAAGCGTGTGTATCCGTATGCCGTCAGTCTTATGGAGAGTGTCCGGACGTACACCCAGACTGTGCGGTCCATCGGCGAGCTGTCTGGCGTTGCCCTTCTCCTCAACGGCTATGTCAATGATGTACAGTCCCTGGTTGGTAAGGGTGTACCGCTCAAGTGGGAGTCATTTGTACATGCATATGATCTACACATCCGCCAGTCCAACTTTCCTTCTGGAGCTCCTGGTACAGCCCGCAGTGAGAGCAAACATGTGCAGTTTGTTCGCGAATTTGCAGCAGCAACATCTCTGCTGCAGACCAAGGTAGCGACTCTTATCGCCATTCATGCAAACGTTGAGAAAGCATTGAAGGACCTGGAGATGTGTCCGTACAGTGCGGACTCTTTCCGACAGAGCCTCGAGATCATACAACGCTCCGTCGACCAGCTCAATCTTGAGAACTACGCCAATCTGTCTTCCTGGGTCTCGGAAATGAATGCTCGCATTGAGTCCATATTGTTGGTACGGCTGACGAGGGCGATCTCCCAGTGGGTCAACGTCTTCAACAATGCCGATGATGTAAAAGATGACCGGAGACCGTCAAGCCAACCTGCTCCAGTCACCGCCGATGATGTAAAACCCGTGCTTTCCAAGATTACCCTGGAGATCACAATGCGCAATCAGGTCATCTACCTCAACCCGCCCATCGAGTACGCCCGCGCCAGCTGGTTGGAGCAGCTTCAGCAGTGGCTTGCTGTCATTTGCAATTTGCAAAAGGTCAAGGCGTCACGATATGAGATGCGTTTGGAAGCCAACGAGGACATTTCCGCTACCCAGTTTTCGAACCTCCCTAGTCGCTGCACGGACTCATTAGTCGGGGTCTATGGTGCTGTAGAAGGAAGGTTACGCGAGATTTCGTCTTATGTCGATGAATGGCTCCAGTTCCAGTCTCTATGGGACCTCCAGTCAGAATATGTCTATGAAGTCTTAGGCGAGGACTTGTCCAGATGGCTTCAACTGCTCCAGGAGATTCGTAAGACTCGCGCCACGTTCGACAATTCCGACACCAATCGTCGCTTTGGGTACGTCACTGTCGACTACGAGCAGGTGCAAGTGAAGGTGAATGCGAAGTACGATCAGTGGCAGCAAGAGATTTTGATTAAGTTCGGCAGCCGGCTCGGACAACGCATGGCAGAAGCATATGCTGAGATCGCGAAAGCACGGAAAGATCTGGAGGCACAGACGCTGGAGGCATCTTCAACAGCACAAGCCGTTTCGTTCATCACCACCGTCCAGCAGTGTAAACGCAAGGTCCAGGCGTGGGAGCCAGAAGTTGAAATATTCCGGCAAGGACAGACCACACTGGCGCGGCAACGATACCAGTTCCCCTCCGATTGGCTTCACATGGACCAGATAGACCATGAATGGCAGGCTTTGAACGACATCTTGGAGAGGAAGTCAAAGGTCGCAGATGATCAAGCCGATGCCCTTCGTGCCAAAATCATCGCTGAGGACAAGTTGGTCAACCAGAAGATTGCTGACCTTACCGGCGAATGGTCTGAGCAGAAACCTGTATCCGGAAACATTGCACCAGCAGATGCATCAGCGACCCTCGCGACATTCGACCAAAAGCTCAATCAACTTCAAATCGAATCCGAGAATATATCCAAAGCCAAGGAAGCGCTTGGCCTGCCACCTTCGCCAGAGAATATTCTCGCTTCCTTGCTTGAGGAAGTACAGGATTTCAAGGCTGTCTGGTCGGTTCTGGACACCATCTGGGGTAGCCTGAATGACCTTAGGGATACCCTTTGGACAAGCATACAACCCCGGAAGCTTCGCCACAGCCTGGATAACCTTCTAAAAATGACGAAGGACCAACCCGCTCGAATGCGCCAGTACGCGGCATTCGAACATATCCAGAACACCGTGAAGCAGTTGTTAAAGGTCAACTCCCTGCTTGGTGAGCTACGTTCCGATGCTATGCGGGAACGACACTGGGTGAGGTTGTTCAAACAACTGAAACCGCAAAAGCGCTACTCAGCATCCTCTATGACCCTCGGGGACGTCTGGGATCTTCAGCTTGGTCCTAGCGAGAAAATCATCCGAGATGTTATCACGCAAGCGCAGGGTGAAATGGCCTTGGAGGAGTTCATTAGGCAAGTTCGGGAGACATGGCAGAATTATGCCCTGGAACTTGTGAATTACCAGAACAAATGCCGGCTCATTCGTGGTTGGGACGATCTATTCGCAAAGTGCAGTGAGAATCTGAACTCGCTCCAAGCAATGAGACACTCCCCTTACTACAAGGAGTTTGAGGAGGAGGCGTCCGCCTGGGAGGAAAAGCTGAACCGTGTTCACGTTCTTTTCGATGTCTGGATCGATGTCCAGCGTCAATGGGTATACCTCGAGGGTGTGTTCACCGGCAACGCGGACATTAAGCATCTTCTTCCCATGGAATCATCTCGCTTCCAAAACATCAACTCCGAATTCTTGTCCGTCATGAAGAAGGTGTCTCGCCAGCCGTTCGTTCTGGAAGTCCTCAACATTTCTGGAGTCCAGAAGTCTCTAGAACGTCTTGCCGAGCTCTTGAACAAGATCCAGAAAGCGCTAGGAGAGTACCTGGAGCGCGAGCGTGTGTCGTTCCCCCGCTTCTATTTCGTCGGTGACGAGGATCTGCTGGAGATTATTGGTAACAGTAACGATACCCTGCGCATCTCGAAGCACTTGAGGAAGATGTTCGCCGGCATCTCTGGACTGATCACCGATGAAGACGGCACCATTGTTGGGTTCTCGTCAAAGGAGGGCGAGGAAGTCACGCTTCGGAAAGAAGTATCTCTCGTGAAGACGCCGAGGATCAATGAATGGCTCGGAGCACTGGAGCTCAGCATGAAAACAACACTGGCCGAGCTGACTGTTGAAGCTTTCCAAGAGTTTGAAGCACTAATGGAAGCCGACGCTATGGACACAGAGGCTTTCGACGCCTACATTGCGAAATATCCGGCGCAAGTTGTTGTGCTTGGAACCCAAGTGGCTTGGACATCTGCCGTAGAGAAGTCGCTTGCGGCCGAAGGAACCACTCTGCCGCAGTTGTACGAGAAGCAGGTTAACATCCTGAAACTGCTGGCCACGTCGGTCCTTGGTGATCTCGAAGCCATACACCGCAGGAAGTGCGAACATCTCATCACCGAATTTGTACATCAACGAGATGTCATCCACCGGCTGCAAAAGGTTGGCGCTCGGAGTACCAACCATCCCATGTGGCTGTTATGCATGCGCTATGTGTATGAGGCCGACAAAGACCTGTTGCAACGATTAAAGGTCAAGATGGCCAACTCTGTGTTGGACTACGGTTTCGAATACCTGGGCGTGGCAGAGCGTCTCGTCCGGACTCCGCTCACCGATCGTTGTTTCCTCACCCTCACCCAAGCCTTGTGCCAAAGGCTCGGTGGTTCGCCATATGGCCCTGCTGGTACCGGTAAAACGGAGTCCGTCAAGGCCCTGGGTGTCCAGCTCGGACGTTTCACTCTTGTCTTTTGTTGTGACGACACATTCGATTTCCAAGCCATGGGCCGCATCTTCTTGGGTATCTGCCAAGTTGGCGCATGGGGATGTTTCGACGAATTCAACCGTTTGGAGGAGCGCATCCTGTCCGCCGTGTCACAGCAAGTTCAGAATATCCAGCTCGGATTGCGTAAAGGTGCCGAAGACGAGAAGGCTCAGATTGAGCTGATCGGTCGTCAACTTAGGGTCAATACGAACACTGGAATCTTCATCACCATGAATCCCGGTTATGCTGGTCGTTCCAACCTTCCGGACAATCTCAAGAAGCTGTTCCGCAGCGTTGCAATGTCCAAGCCGGACAAGGAACTGATCGCCGAAGTCATGCTGTATTCGCAAGGCTTTTCCCGCGCCAAAGAGCTTTCCAAGCAAGTTGTCCCATTCTTTGACACTTGCGCCGGCAAACTGTCGAAACAAGCCCATTATGATTTCGGCCTGCGTGCTCTGAAGAGCGTGCTTGTCAGTTCTGGCGGTCTGAAGCGTGCCCGCATAGCCATCCAGGGTACCGACACAGCCGATGAAGACACTATGGAGCCCCAGATCATTGTCCAGAGCTTGCGAGAAACCATGGCGCCGAAGCTGATTCGATCTGACGTTGACATCATGAGGACCATTGAGGAAGAAGCATTCCCCGGTGTTGCTTACATCCCCGCACCGCTTGATAAGTTGCAAGCTGCCATTCGAACGGCGGCAGAAGAATCGAAGTTGGTTGTAAGCGATTCTTGGTTGACCAAGATTCTGCAGCTCTATCAAATCCAAAACCTCCATCATGGTGTCATGATGGTTGGTTCGTCTGGCTCCGGGAAGTCAACTGCGTGGAAAACTTTGTTATCTGCGCTTCAAGCGGTTGAGGGCGTGGAAGGTGTCTGCCATGTGATTGACCCTAAGGTCATGTCCAAGGAGATGCTGTACGGAACTTTGGACAGCACCACTCGCGAATGGACAGATGGACTGTTCACCAGCATTCTCCGGAAGATCGTCGATAACCTCCGTGGAGAGGATAGCAAGCGGCATTGGATTGTGTTCGATGGCGATGTGGATCCAGAGTGGGTCGAAAACTTGAACAGTGTCCTGGACGACAACAAGCTGCTTACATTGCCCAATGGTGAACGCCTGAACCTGCCGCCGAATGTTCGCATCATGTTTGAAGTGGAGACGCTCAAGTACGCTACACTTGCCACTGTTTCTCGTTGCGGAATGGTCTGGTTCAGTGACGATACCGTCGACGTGGAGATGATGATCTCCAATTATATCCAAAATCTTAGGACGATTCCTTTCGACGATATCGAGGATGATTCGGTGGCACCAGGCCAGATGTCCCAAAAGACCTTGCAGGTGCAGGGCATCATAGCCGAATTCCTGAATATCAAGCTGACCCAGGATCGATTCATTGAGAAGGCACTCAGCATGGCTAAGAAGTACAAGCACATCATGGAGTACACCGATATCCGAGCACTCAACACCCTCTTCTCTCTGCTCAACAAGGCTTGTCGAAATGTCCTCGAGTACAACGTGCAGCACCAAGACTTCCCCATGGAGGACGAAGCCGTTGAGGCTTACCTGTCGAAGAAGTTGCTCGTAGCACTAGTCTGGGCACTGGTGGGAGACTGTCCTCTCTCAGATCGCAAATTGTTCGGCGATCAGATCGCCAGCCTCACCGACGTCGAACTGCCCGATCTGAATGCCAGCACTTCTCTGATTGATTTCGATGTCAAACCCGATAAGCAGCGGTGGTCTATGTGGCAGGATGAAGTACCCACCATGGAGGTCAACACGCATTCTATCACGCAAACCAATGTCGTCATCCCCACTCTGGACACTGTGCGCCACGAAGATGTCCTGTATTCCTGGCTCGCCGAGCACAAGCCACTCCTACTTTGCGGTCCCCCAGGTTCAGGTAAGACAATGACGCTTTTCAGTGCACTGCGGAAGCTTCCGAACATGCAGGTCGTCGGCCTCAACTTTTCTAGTGCCACTACGCCTGACCTGCTTATCAAGACATTTGAGCAATATTGCGAGTACAAGAAGACACTCAACGGCGTTCAGCTGACGCCAACTCAGGTTGGCCAGTGGCTCATCATCTTCTGCGACGAAATCAATTTGCCTGCACCGGACAAGTATGGGACGCAGCGCGCTATTTCCTTTTTGAGACAGCTTGTTGAGCAAAACGGGTTCTGGAGGACTTCCGACAAGACCTGGGTTACTCTCGATCGCATTCAGTTTGTCGGCGCCTGTAATCCTCCCACCGATGCTGGGCGTACGCCAATGGCGCTTCGATTCTTGCGTCACTCGCCGTTGATCATGGTGGACTATCCTGGTGAACAATCTCTCCTGCAGATCTATGGAACTTTCAACAGCGCAGTCCTCAAGATCATCCCCACTCTACGTGGCTACGCAGATGCACTCACCAAAGCAATGGTGCAAGTCTACGCTGAGTCACAGAAGCGCTTCACGCCGGATATCCAGCCTCACTACGTCTACTCTCCCCGTGAACTGACTAGATGGGTCCGAGGTGTGTATGAAGCCTTGCGTCCGCTCGAAACCCTACCTGTCGAAGGTCTCGTGAGAATATGGGCGCACGAAGCTCTGCGACTTTTCCAAGATCGTTTGATCGCCGAAGAGGAGAGGAAGTGGACCGATGAGTGTGTTCACCGAGTGGCATTGGAACACTTTCCCAACATCGACGAGGAGAAGGCCCTCGGCGGTCCGATCCTGTACTCCAACTGGCTGTCAAAGAACTATGTACCAGTTGAGCGCGACCAGCTTCGTGAGTTCGTCAAAGCGCGTCTCAAGACCTTCTGCGAGGAAGAAGTAGATGTGCCTCTCATCTTGTTCAACGACGTTCTTGAGCACGTTCTTCGCATCGACAGGGTCTTCCGTCAACCCCAGGGCCACTTGATTCTTATTGGTGTTAGCGGTAGCGGGAAGACCACTCTTTCACGCTTCGTTGCTTGGATGAATGGATTGAAGGTCTACCAGATCAAGGTTCACGGGAAATACTCCGGAGAAGACTTCGACGAAGATTTGCGCAATGTCCTTCGACGATGTGGATGCAAGGGCGAGAAGATTTGCTTCATCATGGACGAAGCTAATGTTCTGGATTCTGGGTTCCTGGAGCGGATGAACACGTTGCTTGCCAACGCCGAAGTTCCGGGTCTTTTCGAAGGCGACGAGTACGCGTCGCTGTTGACTGCCATTAAGGAGGGCGCTCAACGTCAAGGCACAATCCTGGACTCACAAGAGGAGCTCTACAAATGGTTCACGGATCAGATCGTCAAGAATCTTCACGTGGTCTTTACGATGAATCCACCTGAGGAAGGTCTATCTTCCAAGGCGGCCACGAGTCCTGCGCTGTTCAATCGTTGCGTCCTCAACTGGTTCGGCGACTGGTCGGATCAGGCGCTCTACCAAGTGGGCTCCGAACTCACGCAGTCGGTAGACTTGGACCGGCCAAACTTCACGGCACCGGATACCCTACCTGTCGCTTATCGTGGTCTCAATCTCCCCCCGTCCCACCGTGAGTCAGTTGTCAACGCCATGGTTTACATGCATCATTCCCTGCATCGGTTCAACAGCAGGCTGCTGAAGCAACAAAACAAGAAGACCCATCTCACCCCTCGCCATTACTTGGATTTTGTCGCTCAGTATGTGAAACTGTACAACGAAAAGCGTGAGGAACTCGAAGAGCAGCAACGCCATCTCAACGTGGGCTTGGATAAGCTTCGCGAGACTGTGGAGAAGGTGCGGGACCTTCGTGTTAGCTTGGCGGAAAAGAAGAAACAGCTCGAAAAGAAAGATGCGGAGGCAAATGAGAAATTGCGGCGCATGCTTGCAGACCAACAAGAGGCGGAAGAGAAGAAGAAGGGCTCCATACAGATCCAGGCACAGCTGGCCAAGGCAGAGGAAGAGATTGCGTCCCGGCGCGAGGTCGTCATGCAAGACCTTGCTGCCGCAGAACCGGCCGTGTTGGAAGCTCAGAAGAGTGTCCAGAGTATCAAGCGCCAGCATTTGACCGAGGTCCGATCGATGGGTAACCCACCTGCTGGTGTGAAGCTGGCCCTTGAAGCTGTCTGTACCCTACTTGGCCATAAGATCGCGAACTGGAAGGATATCCAATCCGTTGTCCGACGTGATGATTTCATCGCTAGTATCGTCCAGTTTGACAACGAAAGACAAATGACCGCTAGCCATCGCAGAAAGATGCAGAGCGAGTATCTCTCCAAGGAAGACTTCACATACGAAAAGGTCAACCGTGCTTCCAAAGCATGCGGTCCGCTTGTCCAGTGGGTGTCCGCTCAAGTCAACTATTCCGACATCCTCGATCGGGTTGGTCCTCTTCGTAATGAGGTCGCTCAGCTGGAAGAGGATGCTCAGGCAACCAAGGACCAAGCTAGGGAAACGGAAATCCTCATCAAGAACCTCGAAGACAGTATCACACGTTACAAAGCGGAATACGCGGATCTTATCAGCGAAACACAGGCTATCAAATCCGAAATGGCCACCGTGCAATTCAAGGTCGACCGTAGCGTACGTCTCCTGGACAGTCTGTCCTCAGAGAGAATTCGTTGGGAGGAGAGCAGCAAGTCGTTTGATTCGCAAATCGACACTATTGTCGGTGACGTTCTTGTTGCTGCCGCTTTCATGGCTTATGGTGGCTACTATGACCAACAGTATAGGAAGGCCATGATGGAAGACTGGCTTCACCATCTGTCCCTTTCCGGTATCAGCTTCAAGTCCCCGAACCCGATCACTGAGTACCTGTCCACCGCGGATGAGAGGTTGTCATGGCAGCACAACTCCCTGCCAGTTGACGATCTCTGCACGGAGAACGCAATCATTCTCAAGAGATTCAACCGCTACCCGCTCATCATTGATCCCTCAGGACGTGTCACAGAGTTCCTGCAGAACGAGTGCAAAGACCGTCGACTTACGGTTACCAGCTTCTTGGACGATTCCTTTACCAAGCAGCTAGAAAGCTCCCTTCGTTTCGGCAATCCCATCTTGATTCAGGATGCAGAACATTTAGATCCCATCCTCAACCATGTTCTCAACAAAGAGTACCAGAAGACCGGTGGCCGTGTGCTTATCCAGCTCGGAAAGCAGGAGATCGATTTCTCGCCGTCTTTCAGGCTGTTCTTGTCTACTCGCGATCCTTCTGCCAACTTTGCTCCAGACATTTGCAGCCGCACGACCTTTGTCAATTTCACTGTCACCCAGAGCAGCTTGCAGACTCAGACCCTTAACGAGGTGCTCAAGTCCGAGAGACCCGATGTGGATGAACGCCGCTCCAACCTTATCAAGATGCAAGGAGAGTTTAGCGTGCACCTTCGACAACTGGAGAAGCGCCTGCTTCAGGCTCTCAACCAGTCACGCGGAAACATTCTGGATGACGATCATGTCATTGAGACGCTCGAGACATTGAAGAAGGAAGCTGCAGAGATTTCCGCGAAGGCCTCCGAGACAGCCGGTGTTATGACGGAAGTTGAAAACATCACCAAGGAGTATGCTGTTGTTGCCCGGTCCTGCTCTGCTATTTTCGCTGTCCTGGAACAGCTGCACCACCTCAATCACTTCTATCAATTCTCCCTTCAATACTTCACTCAGATCTTCGAGACGGTCCTTCGAAAGGTGCGAAACTCCAATACCAACGGCTATGCCGCCCGCATCGACCAAATCCTCGCCGAGCTGTTCTTTGATACCTACCGCCGGACGTCACTGTCTCTGCTCCAAAAGGACCGCGTCACCCTGGCTATGCTCCTTGTCCAGGCAGCGCCTTATAAAATGGACAAATCGCTCATTGACGTTATTCTCGATGAGGACCTGGAGGCCGTTGACGTCTCGACTCAGCCTGAGCGGAGAGATGAAGCAATGGCTCGCGCATACAAGGTCCCAGTCCTCAAAGCCGAGTTGGAAATGGTCGACGATGAGACTTGGAACGCGTTCTTCACCGAAGAGCTGGCCGAAGATCATGTACCACCGGCCTGGCCCGCGGATATCAACAAATACGACCAACATCTGCGTTCCCTGATATTGGTCAAGCTCTTCCGCGTGGATCGTTTTGTCCCGGCTTCGGAGCGTTTCGTCAATGAAGTATTTGGAAAGGGTCTTTCTGATATCGGCGGTGATCTGGGCGAGATTGTGAAGCAGGTCACGGCAATTACTCCTGTAGCGCTCAGCTCTAGCCCAGGGTTCGATGCCAGTTACAAGGTGGACAACCTTGTCGAAAAGGAGCGCGCAACGTGCACCAATATTGCAATGGGTTCGAACGAGGGAGTGGCAAGCGCCGACAAAGCCATTAGCAACGCTGCCACCACTGGCAACTGGGTACTTGTCAAGAACGTCCATCTCGCACCGCAATGGTTACAATCTCTTGAGAAGAGACTGGAAGCCCTCAAGCCGAATCCCGACTTCCGACTGTTCCTTTCGATGGAGTCGAGCCCCAAGATCCCCGTCAACCTACTTCGCGCATCCCGTATCTTGTCCTACGAGCAACCGGCCGGTATTCGCGCTAACATGAAGGACTCTATGTCTTCACTGGCTGAGAAGGCTACCAAGCCGCCTGTCGAAAAGGGCAGAATCTATCTCTTGTTGTCGTTCTTGCATGCTGTTATCCAGGAACGACTGCGGTATGCTCCAACCCTGGGCTGGAAGGGTTTCTGGGAGTTCAATGATAGCGACGTAAGTACTTCTATCCAGGCTTATCAATGGCATTGCTAACCTGTACCAGTATGAATGCTGCAGCTTTATCATCGATACATGGGTTGACTCGGTTGCGCAAGGGCGTACCAATGTACGCCCTGAGAGCATACCTTGGGACATCTTGCGCACGCTCATCACGGAGATGTACGGCGGCAAAATCGATGACGAGGGCGACTTCGGCACCCTGGCGTTGCTTGTCGAAGGTTGCATCAGCCCACTTGCTTTCGAAGACAATTTCAAGGTCGTCAAAGACACGGAACAAGGCGCTGGGCTCGGCCTGCCCAGCTCGACAAGCTGGTCATCATTCCTGGACTGGGTCAACCGGCTGCCAGAGCGCGAGCCCCCTACTTACCTCGGACTTCCGGCCAATGCGGAGAAATTGCTGCTCGTTGGTCTCGCGAAGGATATGTGTGGGAATCTGAAGAGGGTGGTGGATATGTTGGATGAGGGTGAGCAGATCATGGCTGAGGCGGAGTGATGAGCTGCGTTTCTACTTGTCAGCAATGGGTGTAGTTTGTACTTTTCAAGTTTTTGCGATCATACTGTCGTGATCTTTCTTCTTTCTTCTTGGCTGGCAGGTGCATAGGTTCGGAGGTGGGGTTCTGATCAGGAGCATGGTAAATCGGTGTTTCAAGGTATCAGGTGGGAACGTTCTTTACCAAGATGCATACGCTACTGGCATAATCTCTTTGCGTCACTTAGGTATATACCCTTTTCTTTGGTGGAACAGCTTATAACCTTTGTTTAAATTGTATTGATGTTCTACGTAAGTGCTATATTTTTGCGGCTTTGGACCGTGTGAGTTGAAAGCATGCAGGGCAGCGTTGAGATCGTTTGATGTATCAACATAGCTGCATTCTCCCGAGTCAATGGGTTTCCTACCGTGGGATCCATTGCTAGGGAATTTTGATGGGCCTGTAATGTGAAGCGGCTTTTTCCATTGTAACCGCCTGTGACCGCGTCAACGACCCTCGTTTCCGGTGTCTCCTTGAAAGAAAGTAGAAGATTCGCCACATAATACAAGTCGTCGTTCTGGACTCATGTCCATCGATGATCAGCGCCCCCGATGTTCACTTTTTCGCCGCCCCGTTCCATGCCATCCTGGTGTACTCGTACAGTTGGTCCTTGGGAACCCGGCTCATCAAATCCTCCTTCTGCTTTTTGACCGCTTCCTGTTCTTCCTCGCACTCCTCTATCTTTCTCTTGTTGATTGCCTTCCTTTGGTTGACTTCATGAATCTGTGGCACAATTTCACGGATCTTTCGAGATATCGCCTTGTTTTCCCCTTTGACGGCTGCCATGGCGGCGTTTAGCCTTTCCTGGCGCCGTTCTATAGCGCGAATGGAAGCACAAAACTCTTCTGGTGAAATAGGTGTTGTGTCGTTCGTCGGATCTCGATGAGGCTCACTGCTAAACGCTTCATCTGTGGGTTCTCCGCCTTCTAAGGTCTGATCTGACAATATGCATTCCGTTGTAGCGACCGACGGCGCAGTGTGTTCGGAAATTGTCTGGGGCACATTTCCGGCATCCGCTGCCCTTGTATCGGATGTCTCGTCATTTTCGCCGGCGTTGCCACCGTCCTGGGGGCTTAACGAGCCTTCCGGTGTTGAGTTTCGGTTCAGTCCTTGTAGATGTTCACCATGCAAGACCGTGCGAACTGTTCTTGTCGCGACGCTGTCGGTACTATCCTGGATCTCCTCTGATTGGCTTCGGGTGCCCGTTTCGTAAGCATCTATCAACATCTATCAACTCTGGATTGTGTGCTTGTTCCTTCTCAAAGTCTTGGGAAGCTGGATAACTGGAATCGGGCGAACGGTCACCCTCCTGTGAAGTTGGAGCATCTGAATCCGTAGAAACATCAGGAGTCGTGGAATTTAGAGAGTCTCGATGGGTCAGAGGCTCGTCCTTACTTTCTTGGTAAGTAGTCGGCATTTTTTTGACCCTGGCAGATCAGCGCACGAAGGTCGGAATCTGGGCTTCGAAACTGCCTTGCGTTGAAGGAATATCGGCGACGGCAGGCTCCACCGACTCAGACTCGATCATTCCAGGTGTTGGAAAGCTGGAGTTTGGTCTTCTTAGATCTTCAGAGCATGGCGCATTGTCGTCGTTCAACTTCCCACATGAGTGCTTCCCGAACCAATTGGAGTTGCTTTGAATCATGCGAATTGCATTGCGATGATTCGTCTCAAATTTATCGCCAAGGTTCAACTTTGGACCATGTTCCCTTACGCTGTGTACCGCAAAGCAAGCCTTTATGAAAGCGTCCAGCCTGTTCGCATTGGTCCTTCCTGTTATTCCGCATGCTTCAATATGGGACAACGGTGCAATGAGCTTCGTTTTCAAGATATCATCTTGCGTGACTTGAAATGAATGCTCAGAATCCTGGTTGGAGGTATTAGCAGCCTCGCGCCAATACTGTACCCGCACTGGTTTCGTCCGAGGCTTCAAGATTGCATATGCATAAACCAATCTGCCTTCAGACTCGCCGATACGCAGTTTCTCTTTAGCGGCGTTCTGAAGTCTTGTCTGTGGATCGAATTGCATATTTTCCAAAGGAAAACAGGAGGAATCAGTTTCTTCTTCCAGGATCGAAGCGATGCTGTCGATATATCGGGAACCCATTATCAACTTGCTGGGGCGAGTCCACTGGGAAGGCAACGATTTTAAAAGTAGATTTTGCGAATATAGGTGTCGTGCCAGTCGTGGCTTCTGTTGGTGAAAGAAGGATGGTCTTAGGAAACAAGGTGATGGTAGGAAGGGAAGGTAAACGTGGGAGAGGAAGGCCAAAGTTGGAAGAAAGATGAAGCTAGGAAGGGCAATGTGGATGTAGAAAGCGAAGAGGGCCATTCAGCGGCTTGGGATTTTTGTAGTCATGCCAAGATGGGATCTGGCTGAAATGGGTTTTGACGGTGAGTGTTAGTGACTTGTGCCTTCACCGTGTACTTTTGGGTACCGGCTACTTTACCTCTACCTTGCTACTCACGATTATACGGCGCCCTCTCAATACACATATTCCTACGGCTGTTACTACTATCATACCGATATTCTTGGCGAAGTTCGAACGAGTCTGTGACCCAGTTCACCTAAGGGTCGCCGACGGATAAGCAGCTTGATGCTGACTCCCCTGTAAAAGCAAGTATATATACTGCTACCTTTATACCATAGTGCTATTTGAGAAGGGTCACTGTGTGGACAGTGCACACAGCTCTTTCATCGGTATACCGAATTCCTTCTGCTTGTTTCCTCACGAGACACATCAAGTAGAATCTGGACAGTTGCCAGACATGCCTGTCTTGAAATCTTCGGATATTGATTATTGTCGCACTGGGAAAAAGTAAAGATGACCATCGGCATATCGACCATGATATCTTTGCCCAGGAGTGGTCTAAGCAGCGGGAACGACTGGGGTCGAAGGGGAAACAGCCTCATTGGTGCATTAGAATACTGAATTCGCGCCGCCGATCTGGAGTATACTTGGTATATTGACGAACACGGCCATACATGTCTCGCTGTTGGTTAACACCTAGGAAGACGCTCTATAGAAACCGTCTGGTATTAACATTTAGAATGTAGAAATGCAGAATCATGAAGACTTGCCTAGGTAAATCCTTTCGAACTACGGGGTTCTTATCCTAGTTTTAATGCAGTAATACATGTGACCCCAACCCAACCGCCGCTCGACTCCAGGTCGCGTCATGCGTCTTTCGCGTGTCTTGAGAAAATGGTATGCAATACTAGCATTTCTTTTACGGTTGAACGTCCTTATACATAAGATGTCGGGTGATTCATGCTGATATTATAGCAGGATGGAGTGAAATCCTGGCCGGCCCATATATAGGAGCTTTTATGCAGTGTAAAGTAATTAAAGAAGTAATTCCAATGCATGTACAGCAAAAAGTCCCCTCCAATATGATAAAATGGCGACGGGATCTTACGCAGTGGAAAAGCAGGTGCACTAATCCCATTTTTAAATTCAGGATCAGCATAGTTGTAACACATTGTGGTACGTCCGGCATCCCTGCCTCTGTTCCCACCTCAGGAAAATCTGTCTCTAGGTCACAAGTGGCTGTGATGCCCGTTGCTCAAATATTGGAAATCTGGGTCTATGCCAAATTGTTGACGACGGAAGTTGAGCTCAAAAGATTAAAACGAGGCTGAGGGCGAGCTGGGAGGCTGAGTCGGGAGGCTGAGTCGGGAGGCTGAGCACCTTTCTGACATGTTCGAGTTCGGTAAAACTGCTGGAATAAGAGCACTATCCCTTTATAAGGATGCTTTGCAGTTAAACTTCGTAATAACATCAGAGACCTACCTCATTACGGACATAGGTCCACACCATCGTACGCCAATTCCTGATTCCCTCTCTCCACTGGGTTGTAGTATGCGTTCACCGGAAACCCGTGTTGATTATAACACTCCACCACTGAATCCTTCGCACGGCTAAATGCCTATTTCCTCCAACCATACACTGCGCCTATGTTTCGCCAAGCGCCTACAAGCCTCGCTAGGCTGAAATAATGGCTACTGGTCTTACGCGCGTAGGGGGCGAGTTGCCTGACGAGTTAATAAATATCGACCATGCATACTCGTCGTGCACCCGATTCAAGCTTGCTCGGCCCACGACTTTGAAACACCAAAACATCACTTGTATCCTTTCGCCACATACGGATGCCAATATGAAGGCCACCCTCATATCTCTTCTCGCATCAGGCGCGACTGCATCAATCACCACTTCCTTCTGGTTACCTGTAAACTTTCTTGGGACCGATAGAAT
Source organism: Westerdykella sp. P71 (assembly GCA_019022765.1). Lineage (NCBI taxonomy): Eukaryota > Fungi > Ascomycota > Dothideomycetes > Pleosporales > Sporormiaceae > Westerdykella > Westerdykella sp. P71. The sequence goes on along the minus strand of JAFHBW010000019.1, from coordinate 118,060 downwards.
CACTTATGTTGCTTCTGTTGTTGGCGCCGACAAAGATCGGATGACACTGGCGGCCCAACCCACCAATGACCCCGATTACGAAGCGCTAGGTCTCCATACTGACAACCCTTTCACCGCTACATTTGCGTCTACCCTATTCGAAAATGGAGGTCGATCAACAATTATGGATTTGGAGGCTAGCTTGCGATGCGAGATACAAACACCAGGTGCGACATTTGCGGCCTGTACGGAAAGCATTGGCGCAGGAATAGCGCGGTTACAATGCAATCGTCCACGCATTTCCCGACCGGCTCAGACTATGACGCGCGAATGGACCTTCAGCGACCCTGGAACTCAGGGGGTGGAGACGATTGTGAGGACGTTTCCCGGTTCACCAACGACACCCGTCCCAGACTGGTGCTCCGCCATAAGTGGTAGCCAGGGGCCGGTTCCGAGCAGCGTTTTGACCCACACCGTAGATGTGCCCACCAGCAGATTCACCACCTTCACATTCATTATTACGGCTGGCGAGGAAAAGTTGCCGCCCGCGACTACTGCTGGCGCGCCAACTACTTCGACTGCGACACCTACTGGGTCGGCTCCCTCTGCTAAGGGAACGGCAACATCATCCACGGGAAAGGGAGCAGCCTCCCCGATGAAGACAGTGGCACCTGCGTTAGCCGCGCTCGGAGCGGCTATAGCGGGATTCCTCTAGGCTTTCTGGTATCTATGGTGGGCTTAGGTTATGCATGGATCTCGGGTGGCACACTTGCCCCTACTTCCGCACTTTCACTGTATAAGTAGAATTTTATCTTCCAAAAACCCTCACGACTAATATTGTAATTACCGATGAACTGTTTTCGTTGTTCTCGTCAAACTTGTATACCTACTAAACAGCCACGTCCACACTGTACTTTTTCCCTCTCGGTATCGTCAATTCCGCCTCTAAGCAGTTCGCCGCAGAAAACACCTCGTCCGACAATCTCATGAGCATCTATTTAGCAGCTTGGCTTGGCCGCATACTCAATTCTCTTCCCGACTCGAGAGCAGCTGAACCCCCTCGCTCAGCTCGGAAACGAAACGCGCTCATCTCGCCATCAGTGATGTTTGGGAAGTCACTCTGCAGATTGTGCTTTATCCGCAGCTTGGCTATTCTTTTGCTGTTGGTAAGAGAGCGCGGAGCTTTTCACGACCTTCGGCCTGTGGAATACTTTCCCTCGATTGTCAACACATAGGGTCACTGCACTATTCACAGCTGAAGCAGCCAGTTCTTGGCAAACGCAGCCACATACCAGATACTGTCGGTTCCATGCAATACCATGCCAAAGCATCCAACCACATGCCTACCTCGCCGCCTTGCCCAGACGGATTCCAAGTCTGGCCATCTCTCGCATGGGCTGATTGATCTGTCCCATCAGGCGCAATCCGATCACCTGGTGGGCTGATTCTTCAGCCCTGATATCAAAGTATGAATAATTTGAGACACTTATATCCGCAAAATACTGAATTCCACCGTAAACAAGCAAAGTGACATCGGATCTAGCAAGCATTTCAGGCAGATTCAGTACATTATGTACAATGGACAGCATAAAAACTAGCCGGGGAACGCGCACCTCCACTCCCTCGAGACTAATTGCGGATTATGAAGATCGCCACAACTACTACCCTCGCTACTGGGAGTTCAGCCTTCTAGAAGGAGAAGTACGTTCATATTGTTCCCTATATACTAATATTTTAGGAGCTAAGTGAATAGCCACCGAATGTGGTGCAGATTCCTATAACCTGTGACGAGCTCCAGCAGAGATATGCAACAAATGAAAGAAGTGTGAACTACGACCGCCAGCGATTCGTGTTGTAAGTCATACTGATAGACTAGAACATGGTTTGAGGAACTAGAAATATGCCGGCTAACTAGTTAATGTAGGGTAGCTAGACCCCGAAAGAGCTTTCGAGCGTCAAGCTCTGATTTCAGCCTTGCTCAGATCGTCGACTACCTAGATCTTCCTGTTAAGTACATGGATCTTCACGCCCCAGGTAACTACATCGGCTGCGGAAATTTCTTCTACCGGTTTTCGCATGACCTAGACAATAGGCTCAGCTCCATATGTAAGTGCAACTCAGTTTTGTGTTGTTGTCTGAGCGCTATATTAATCTCTCGCCCAAGCTACTATTGTCCACTTTCCACTGTCCCTGGAAGGAATTACGCCAGCAAGAACGAAAGCCTGCCTTTCGTATTCTTTTGGATATGATATGGAAACTAGGAGAACCACGGGTTTTATATACGGCGCCAGCCGTAACTTCGAGCGACAATACCTGGCATATGTGAACAGGGCCGGTCACCTTCTCCAGCACCCTTTATGTCAACCAATTCTTCTTTTGACCTTATCGTGAGCCATTATTCCAACCTCTGGAAGGCCGACAAGATGCGAGTTTGGAATATGGAGGTTGAGGCCGGGATTTGCTATTGGGGCTATGGAGGTAATCCTTGGAGCTGGAATACAGAGAAATCCCACGAGAAGATCCGACTCACTTTTATGGCAATGACCAACCTACATCATTTACAACGGCACCAGGATTGTGAGGAGAAGCTGGCAATGTTCTTTTCTGAGATCGCTGCGCGATTGAGAACCGAGTATCAAGACGACCCCATTGCTCAATCCCTCCGCATTATAAGGGAACTGGAAGACATGATCGGAAACTGTGTGAATATGATTCGAAATCACAGCCAGCAGGCTAAGAAACTTGAGATCCGTACCAAGAATCTCATGGATATCGTGAGTCTGCCCCTCCATTGCCAACAACCCCCAACGAGGCATAACTACGATGAATATACATGTATATGTCGCTTACGCTGCGCAGATCGTGGCGATTACGGCACAGAAAGCAAACGAAATCAACCGGGAGCAAGGAGAGAACATGAAGAAAATTGCTATCGCCACAAAACGTGACAGTTCATCCATGATCACCATAGCCTTGTTGACAATGCTGTTTTTGCCTTCAACATTCGTGTCGGTACGTCTCTTCGTAGACCCATGGTGAATTAACATGTAGTACTAACGATATTGCAGTCACTATTCAGCACAGGCATGTTCAACTTCGACACTGTTTCTATGGATAGTATTCTCTCTCGTTGGTTTTGGCTCTATTGGGCTATCAGCATCACTCTGACGTTCATGATATTTGGCGGTTGGCTCGTTTGGTACTACATCACGAGGCGAAATCAGAGCGAAGATTGAGCCACGGACAAACTTCACATACGCTTAGGGAGCCAGATGGTCTCGAGGTGTCGACTCCTTGAAAGCGTTGAATCGAATGCGAATGGTCCACTAGAACATGGCGCCTCAGGTACAGAAAGATCTGATTAGTCTCTGGAGAGACAACGTGAGGCTTTCTCGTAGTTGTCTAGGCCCTCGTTTGCTGTTCCATGCGCACACAACCTCAGCCACAGCGTGGAAAATTAGTTATCCTGTATTACCAATGTATTTGGGAATAGTTCGTCATGCTTCTGGATGCCAAACCCGGGGGAAAACCGGAGAACAGAAATTTGGCGCAAGGAAAACCCTTAACACCGTTGACATCTTATTCCATCTGCGTGTCTCTCCTCTCTGGAACTCCTTCTCTCCCTCGTTTCTTTTCAGGCTGACCGCCTGCTACCGACCTCATTCTATCCATCTCCTGAACAATATTGACTAGCCCAGCCCTCTCGGGAATTACAGCCACTCCGCTCATCTCTTCTGCTTCCTCCGGGGTTGCTTCCGGATGATACTCCTGGTACCTTCGGATCCACGCTTGTCGATACCGTCCCCACTCTGGCTGCATATAGCAGTGGAGACAAGGCCAGTTGGACGAGGTAAGGTTGTGTGGGAAATAACCTGGGCAATATTGAATCGTGGGGTCGTATGATGGCATCAGAGTCAACCAACTCGGAAAATCCGCGGGTGGAGGTTGGCAGTGAGAGCTGGACGGCCGGCGAGGAGCTCCCTGTCCCTTTAGCGACGATTCAGGGTGTCTTGGGGAACGTTGACGCACTGTGGCCGGTGACGATGGGCGCGAATATGGTGAAGTCGGTGGAGATGGCGAGCGCCGCCGCCGTGTTTCGATATCGGTCTTGTGTGAGGCTGCAGTGGCTAACAGGCAGGGTGTTATGCAGATGGGTCGCATGTGGCCGCATGCATAGACTTGGATGAGGATCTGGCACATTGATGCTGTAGAGCCTGCCCTAGGTTTTGCGTTGCGAACTGTACCGCTGTTGTCCAGATATTTCCTTTTGGCAGTTAAAGAAGAGTTTAGAGGAAGTTGTAAGGAGAACAGAAAAGAGGATAATGAATACAGTAGGTGAAAGTAAAGATGAAGGCGAAAGAAACTGCGAAGGAAGATAAGTGACACCCACAGTAAATGAGGAGAGTCGAGCGATGTCTTGCCGTGACTTCGCCTTTGTGCGTGACCTGCGACAAGAAGACGTGCTGTCAACATCAGTAATACTTCGCTCGATCACGTTATGAATGCAGTGCACGTGTTCCGTCGATCTAAGTCACCGCTGATACAAGTTCGTCTATCGCGTAGATACCCATGTCTCATGTCGTACAAAGACCCTCATCGTTTGCTGACTCAGACTTAGGTCGTATCCATCTCCTCTCCCTCCCCCTCTTTCTGTACCGTTTTCTTCACCCCTTCAAGAAAGACCTTGACGGCGTCGCCGCCTCCAATCGGCATGGCACCACCTCGTAGATACCCACCGTTGGTGACATCGATCTTCAGAGCCTGACTGACGTTTGGGAGTCCGCCATCTCTCAGCGCGACGGTCAGGCTGGCGAGGCTCTGGCTCATCTGCGGAGAATTGAGTACTCTCTTCAGCACGTCCTTTTTGCTGTCCTGATCCAATGCTTCAATGGCTGCCTGTGCCGTTTCTGAATTAGGATCCACTTCCGCGAGATCGTCGATCTCCTGGGCGAGGAGAAGGATCATAGGGGGAAGGTTCGCGCAAAGGGAGTCGATCAGAGAAGCGGGTGCTCTGTCAATTACGGGGACCGTGGTATCGGGTGACAACAGGTCCATCAGGGTAGTGAACTCGTCTCCCGATGGGTGTTGTCCACCCAGGCCTCCACCACGGAGAGAGTTGAGGAAGTTTTGTACGGCTTGTTGAGCGTCTGTTGTGCCTGCAGCGGCTCTGCAACAAGTCAGTAAACGATATATCTACATGTATGCGTGGCGCAAACGGCGACGTCGTGGCGCGAAAAGCAGGGCAAAGGAGTTTAGATAGTTTTACAGATATATTGGGCTGCAAGCGATATACTCAGTCGCATAGAGACATAGTTGGCCTTCCAAAACGCCTTGCCTGAAGTGCTGCATCGCCATGTTTACCGTTGTCGCCAAATGCTTGATATGCTGGAACGCGCCACGACGCCGAAGGATGATAGGAACTGTGAAACCTACGCTCGGGCGCCATCAGCACCACCCTCGCGAGCCTCCTCGCCTTCTTCCCGATAATCGCCACCTGTGGCATCTGGTCCCGCACCACCAGCGCCACCGCCGTGGGGCCTATCGTGGGCATGGTCTGTGCCTTCCACATCCTCCATCGTTTCGTCATCGTCCTCGTCCCTGCGAGGCCCGCGCGAGATGTTCTGAAGAGACGCTAGCTCTGCCTGGACGTCAATCTCCTCTCCAGCCAGTAGCATGTCTACAATATTTTGAATCTTCAAATCGCGCTCGCTAAAACAACTTGGGTCGCCGCTCGGGTGGTCCGACTTGGACTGTAGCCAGAAGAGATATCGTTGGGAGCTGGAACTGAATTTGAGAACGCAGATGCGGCCGCTGGTAGGAGATCGGACGTTCTCTGCGTCGTCGTCCTCGCCGATGTAAGGCATGAAGGAAGCATCGCCGGGGATCATAAGCAGGTCGATCTCCGGTTGACTGGGAGGTTGGTATCTCGGCCGCCAACAGAAATGTAGCATTCCTGCGAAACATTAGACTTTTGGAATTAGCACAGAGCTATGGACCTACCATCTTCTTCGTAGAGATAAACGTATCCGGGAGTGTCCTTGGGCTTCACCTTGTGGTGTGACTGGAGCTGTAAGCAAGGAGAAGCAGGTGGAGAAACTGCTATGTGAGTACATACGTTGAGGTCACACACGCCGGCTTTGAAAGTAATTATCGGCTGGATCGACATGTTCGCGGGGATGTAGAGAGTTTGTGGGGAAGAGCTCCTCCAGGCGGCGATGAGGTCGGAGCTCGCCCGTCATAGCGCCGGGGTGCGGGAAAACAATTTAGCCGACCACACAGCCTTGGCGTGCCAAGTCGCTACACGCCCAATATTCCTTCCCACCACGCCCGGACTGAACTCGCCAACCACGAAACGACGGACAATCGCAGAATGGCCGACCAGCAAAAGCCAGTGACGAAGAAGTTCGGCAAGGGCGAGCGGTCGATACCGCACCCTTCGCAGAAGGCCAGCAAGTACTATCCTGCTGAGGACGTTAGCCAGCCCAAGAAGGTGAGTCGCCGCACCGGAAACATGAAATGGATATGGACGGGAGGACTTGCGCTGCAGCGCATGGGAGAAAGAGAGAGTGCACTGCGGTAATGGAGGGACCATGGGAAGAACGCGCTGCCGCCGCAATTTGACGGGGTAATAGGATACAGAATGCTGATAATGGAATCTAGGCTCGCAAGTCCATCCGCCCTGCGAAGCCCCGGGCCTCTCTCCAACCTGGCACCGTCGTCATCCTCCTCGCTGGCCGTTTCCGCGGCAAGCGCGTCGTCCTCCTCAAGCACCTTCCCCAGGGTGTCCTCCTCGTTACCGGCCCCTACAAGATCAACGGCGTTCCCCTGCGCAGGGTAAACGCCCGATATGTCATTGCTACGTCGACCAAGGTGGATCTGAGCGGTGTGGATGAGAGCGTCCTCAACAAGGCCAGCGAGGACGGCTACTTCACCAAGGGCAAGGAGTCCAAGAAGGTTGGCGAGGACGCTTTCTTCAAGCAGGGCGAGAAGCCCGAGGTAGGTCAATCGCGCACCATGGAATGCGAAGGAGTTGACGTCTTTCGCAGAAGAAGGAGACCTCCAAGGACCGCGTGGAGGACCAGAAGGCCGTCGACAAGGCTCTCCTTGCCACTATCCGCAAGGAGGCTCACCTCGCCGACTACCTCAAGTCTTCCTTCAGCCTGCGCAGCTCCGACAGGCCACATGCGATGGTCTTTTAAGCGTGGAAAAGGGCAATTCGGCGTTCAAGTGCATGGGATGGATGAAAGATGACTTCGGCATGCTGCAGCCGTAATAGCAGAAACCACAACACTTCGGCACAGCGAGCCATTTTTCTTCGTGGGAGGATCGGTCTGCGTTTCCTATACATTCTGTAACAGGCAAAGCGAATTCGAACCGGTCCGAACGTGAAATCGTGGCAGATTGCTGTGATGACATTCAAGTTTACAGGTTCGAAATAGACATGTTATACCCACAACGCGCCATGGTATTGGGTGGATTCCAACTGACTAGGCTTACCGTTCGATTATAACCATCCCAGGACAGCTACAGAGCCAGATATCCAGAACACGACGAAAGAAAGGGTATTTGCCGTTTCACACAACTAAAGCGCTCCAGCCGGAGCAGTGTACGCCAAAGTTGAAACAACCCGAACAGACCAGAGCAGATACTCCGAAACACAAAAACAGGCGCCTCGCACATTTCAGGAGATGTCCTATCCTCTCCTCTTCCGAGCCCTTCGCTTCACCTTGGCCGCTACACTATTTGCAACATCCCCAGCGTCATCAATCGCTTTCCCCGTCCGCTCTTGGACATCATGCTTCTCCATCTCAGCCTTCAAATTGTCCATTACATCTTTCCCCAGCGTCGTTCCATGCACCCAGTCCAGCACTCCCACAGGCCCGAAATTCCCCTCTCCTTCGCTCATAAAGTGCGCCTCGGTCCTGCGTGCCATGCCGCGCAGCATGATTGTGGACGGGAGCACGCTGTACCCGGAGTACGTGAATAGCTCTTCGAGCGAGAAGACGGCGACCAGCAGCAGATACGTCATGATGTGGAAGCGGAAGGCGATGGCAGGTAGGTATAGGGGCAAGCAGCGATGCAGGAGGTAGCAGACCGGGTGGTCGTAGGCGGCGACAAAGGAGAAGGGGATGCGCACGCTGTGCTGCCACGTCTCGTGCCATTTAGACAGAATGCCGCCGTCGGGCGAATGCAGAATGTACAAGTGGATGTAGTACTGGAGAACCTGCGACTACCGCATCAGCGCTGCTCTTCCAGACAGGTAATGTTCAACACTCTGAAAATGATCTACTTACATTCCTCGCCACCAGGCCCAGCACAACATGCTGCACCATACTCCACGGATTCGGCAAATGGTTCAAACTCCACCGACTCCCCTTGATCTTCAGCAGGCTCCTGAAATGCAGCACATCCGTGACCAGCCACTCCAACCCGGCCTGCACCGCTACCCCCAACAAGACATTGAAAACACTCCACCCGACGATCCGCCATACCTTCTTCGTCCCGCCGGCCGCTCGGGCGGGAAGCGCATGCTCGCCCTGCGACTTCACCTGCGCGGCTAGACTCGGGACGCCGATGTCGACGAGGAGGAAGAGGGCGGAGGGGAGGAGGTAGAGCAGGGCGCGCAGGACGAAGGGGCCGAAGGCTTCGAGTTGGAGGGGGGAGTAGGTGGCGGCGATGGTGGTCCAGGTGAGGGAGAAGAAGAGGAGGTTGAGGGAGGTGGACCAGGAGGAGAGGAAGGGGAGGAAGAGGAGGGAGGTTAGGGGGAGGGCTGTCAGGGAGGTGGTGAAGATGCCCATTTTTTGTACGTTGGTTCCTGGGAAAGGGTTTTCTGGTGTTTGGGTTGGGAACAGGGTCAATGGCAAGAGTGGGAGGCTTAGTGGCGCATTTTTTCTGGGTAGGTGTTGGGATCGCGTGGGAAATGTGCAAGGGAAAGGTTGGTGTCAGGTGCGGTAGGTGGTGATGTTGGCATGGTGTTGAAGTTGGAGCTGGTTGAGCGATGACGTAGTTGGATGGATGGATGCGGCGGGGCGCAGGGGTCAGTATTGTGGGAGCGCGACTACAGTACGGGAATACCACAGTGTTAATTGCATTTCTGCATGCCGTGTGGATCGCAGCTAACCGCAATGTTACGGAGCTTCAGGGCTTCAAGAAGACCCATTGTCTATTTCGACTCAACTCTGCACGAAAGGAGGGATGCTTCTACCAGTAGATGGAGTGCTGGACTGGATGAATCAAGGTATAGTCCCGATCGCTTGCAAATGGTGGAGCGGTATGTTGTTTCCGACTGTTTCCCGAATTCTCTAGGTGTTTTATTATTAAACGCTTCCGATCTTCGTCGGGTCACCGCTGGGAGGCTTCATCTCCACCATTTATGCCATCCGAGCCCCGATTATGCGGACACATCGTGCGGTTTTCGACATTTCCAATACTTGGCCCCATCCATGACTCGATGGCCTATCTCTAATATTAATTCATGTAAGGGTAGCGGAGAACGTGACTCTTGCCTTTTAAGATCCAGAGACTGCTCGTAAAAGTCAGCCTGCGAGAGGAGAATGGGGCGTACGTCGCCACTGTGTGTATATATAGCGCTTGTCAGCGTTACACATGAGACGGGTAGGACCATGCGCCTTCATCTATCTCACGCGGCACTGTGGCACCTGTTTCGATAATTCTCCTTTGCATCCTCGTCCCGTTCCGGCTTATGTCGTCTCTTAAAGGGTATCCTCTCACTCTCGTTGGGGTGTATATTTCTGGGCACTCAGCCACAGTGGGCTTCCTCAGGTGCTGCAGCCCACGCTAATGCCCAATTCGGCAAGTGCGGGCTGGGCTGGGGCAAGGGAGGCCCGTGTGGGCCCTCTTCATCCCTTAAGCAGAGCTACACTTTTGGGCCTCTACTGCCTACTCCACGCTCCCACCACATCATTCTGCTCGCCTCTGCTCAGCGTCATTCCCCTCGTGCGCTGGGCCGGACCGCTGTCGCGCCTCACCTTCGGCGGCCAGACTTGCTGTACGTGCTCAGCAACCAGAATGCACTGATCTTCACATCCGCCTGCACAATCACACCGCGCCCTGCCCACATTCCTGCGAGCCTTGGAACCTCGAGCCATTGGCACACGTCCCACCACCATCGCCGCTAGGGATACAGGCAGAATGGGCCTCCAACCAGAACCTCACCCCCCGGTGCCAGCCCTCCCCGCTGACCCTCCGCCCGTGCCTGCTCGCAGTGGCCTTCGACCGCGTCGCCGCAGCTCACTGCCCTCGGTGCCCACTCTACCCGCAGACACCCGCTCCAAGAAGCGTCCCGCCAACTACATACGCGCTCAGACGACCTCTCCCGAGGTCATCTCGTCCCTCATCGACTCTCTGTCCGCCATATCACAGTCCACCCATCACCATTTCGAGAACCTACCACTCGCGACCGCGTCGAGCCCTGCAAGCCCAAACCTTCAGACACACTTCGGCGACTCCTTGACCGTTCCCAATGGCAATGGCATGGATCAGCCTCCCTATTACCAGTCGTTGGTAGACGACGCGTGCGAACCTCCCGTCATCCGAACGTCCAAGCCCCCTTCCGGTTTGTCCCCGCTCACCGCACCCAAAAAGAAGGATAAGGAGCATTCGCTGAAGAGCTACATGAGCAGAGGAGGGGGGAGCTCGGCATCGGTACACTCTGTGCATTCGATCAGGTCGGTCAGCAGTTTTGGCGCCATCAGCATTGAGGCAGGAATCCCGCGGAAGATTTCCAACGGCAGCAACCGGACATCTAGCGACAGCAAGAGGAGTACGAGGGCACACAAGAGCCTGATGTACATGAGCTCGCGGGAGCAATTGAGGGTCAAGGAAGAAAGGAAGCGCGCAACCATTCAAGGTCCCGAAGTCTCCACATCCCAAGACCTTCCACGGAAGCCAACTCCACATCTTGTTGTCTCGGAGGACACGATCAAGGAGGAGCCTGTCGTGGCGGAGTCATCTCGCGCGCCGCAGTCGCGTACCAGCAGCACGAGCACTTCGCTCCGGAATACGTTCAAACTGCTCAAAGGAATCGACGTGGAGGACCCCGCGGACCAAGGGCTTATACCAGAAAGAGGATCTTCCTTGAAGCATGCAACTCCCTCGAGAAAAAGCCGCAAGACTCATGGGCGCAAAGGCAGCCGCCATGACTCGTACAGAACGAGTACCGTGCTGGAAGTGGACGAGAATGTCGACCAAGAAGTATCTCCAAAGGATCCAAAGGAGAAGATACTAAAGGAATTGGCGGCCGAGGAAGACGAGGTTGCTCGCAGAATCCAAGAATTGAGGAAGCAAAAGTTATTGAGGGACAAGATCGCGGGGAAAATGCCAGCGCATGCGGATGCAGGGGCTCCTCCAGGCGCAGGTGGTGTTTCACCAATTACGAGCCCCGAGCCGTCCCCAACCTCGACTGTGTCAAGCGCGTCGGAAAAGAGAGTGCAGGCGCAGAAGGACCCCGCCAAAGCCCACAGAGTCCTCGGTATCACGTTGGCGCCCTCGCTTTCGCCTTCTCCTTCACCTGCACCAGAGGGCCGGGCGTCCCAGGAACCAGAAACGCGACAAGTCTCCACTAATAATGTCGCACCCGTCCAGAAGTCCAGGCCCAGCAAGCCCGCGCATGCGCATTCTCATTCGCGCTCCAGGAGTTTGACGGTGAATGATGGTGACGATCTTACCCCGCTCCCCATCGACTACAGACTCGCGCTGGAGACCCTCGAGCGCTCTGCACGCTCGTCGTCGCCGCCGCCTCCCCCTCCTCCTGCTCCCAGCAGCTGTGGAGCCTCAAGCAGAGGCACTGTCACCAGTAGCGCCTCTCCTGTGCGCTCCCAGTCTATGATCATTGCTTCCGCGGTCGGCGGAAGGTCTGCAGTGGGTCGTCGGACCACAAGTTCAATGATAGTGACCAAGCCCACGGCACACAAGCGGTCTCCCAGTGTCACGAGTGGCGCTCGCGACGAGAATTCATCTCGAGCTGTCAGCGACGAACTCGCGACTCGGCATCTGTCCCTCAAGATGACCTCCTCGTCTACTGCCTCTGCGGCTCCCCAGCGCAAGCCCACGTTGAAGAAGAAGCGGTGGTCGCATCCGGATCTGCCTGCAAAGGCTCAAAAAGCCCACAACGACCGAGTGAGCAGAATGCTCGAAACGAGTAATGCGGTGCAACCTCCCGAGAACCCCGTCGTCGAGGAGCGCCCTGCAAGTATAGACTCTGTCGACCTGGACGTGGAGAAGTACCTCAACTCGCCCCGACTCTCGCAGAGGATCCGTCACCCACAAACCGGACGGATAATATCGTTCTCTGAAGTGGGCGACCCGAATGGGTTCGCCGTGTTTGTATGTGTGGGAATGGGATTGACGAGATATGTCATGGCCTTCTATGATCAGCTAGCGAAGACATTGAAGTTGAGACTGATCACACCGGACCGGCCTGGAATTGGTGGCAGTCAGCCGGACCCCAATGGAACGCCTCTGAGTTGGCCAGGTGAGTGAATTTCTGAATTGTTCGGATACATGTGCTGAGCTAACTTCTTTCAGACGATGTTCTTGTAATCTGCCAGGCCCTAAAGATTACAAAGTTCTCGCTGCTGGCTCATTCGGCCGGCGCAATATATGCACTTGCGACATCTCTCCGCATGCCACAACACATCCGGGGCCGCGTCCACCTACTAGCACCTTGGATACCTCCCTCGCAGATGGCACCCATTGGGGTTACCCAAGATCAACCTCCCCAGCAACAACTCCCCAGATCTCAACGCTTCCTCCGGACTCTACCCCCATCACTATTGAAGATAGCGAATTCGACATTCCTCAGTGCAACTAGCGCAAGCCTGCAAAGGACTGGACCCAAAAACTCACCAAAGACGAGACGGAAGAGCATGATGAATCCGCAGATGGCAGCCCAGTCCCAGTCTCGCCCTCCTATCAAGGAAACGCGACGAGAATCCATCATGCTCATGGACCAGATTTTGCCCAATGCAAGCTCGCTGTCTCTGGCAGCGAAGAACCCCCACGACCCCAACTACGAGAAGGCGCGGCAGATGAAGGATGCGCTGACCGAGGCGGAACGCGAGCGACAGCAGGAGTTTGACGAACGGCTCACCTTCGCCATCTGGGACCGGGCGACGACCAACGCGAATCCCGCAACTGATCTCATTGTGTGCTTGGAGACGAAACAAACGATTGGGTTCCGCTACGAGGACATCAGCCGCGCCGTTGTCATCCATCACGGCAGCAAAGACAGCAGAGTCCCCGTCGACAATGTACGCTGGCTGGGCCGTCTCATGCGCAGATGCGAAGTGCGCATCCTCGACGGCGAGCAGCACGGCCTGATGGCTAGCGCCCAAGTGATGGGCAACGTCCTCACGGAGATGGCGAGCGATTGGGAGGACTGGAACGCCGCGATCTCCAAGACGACGAACCGGGACCGGAGCGTCTCGAGGCGGCGGACGGCCGAGAAGCTGCGTTCATGAAGAGCAGAAATTCATGGATCGCGAAAAGACGTTGACGGGTATGGTATGGATTATGAATGAGCTCCCATGCTTCATGTGCTTGATGGATTTTGGATGATTGGCATACTCTTCTCTACGTCGGGATATCTTTTTTTTTTCCTTTCCCTTTTCGATGTCCGACTCCTTTATAATACCCCCCCGGTATATCTATTAATTTACTGTATACCCCCCTTTTACCTTGTACTTAAAACCCAACTTTTCTTGCCCCATCTGTCCCCTTTGTCGAACTGTCGCTCCCTTCGCTCCACATCTCCTTTCTTGTCTCGTTTGTCTTCGTTCGAGCGATGCGTATATACCCCTTTTTTTGGATGCGCGTGGGGCTCTTTGCATGCAGGGTACGGTAGGCATGGCATAGCATGGAAGGAGGATGTTTTGGGCCGCGGGATGTACGGAATGCTAGGTCGGTATAATGCAGCAGAATATCTCCATACAGACTCTCTTGGGTTTTCCCTCTTGCATTATGTTCGGGCGTCGGGGATTTAACCCGTCGAGATGCCCAGCGGGGGATCCTACGTCTATATCCGTTCTATCAAGCAGCGCTGTCACCCTTGTGGAAAGAACATGGATCGCGCCGGACGATGGGCCAGGCAACACGTTTGCTACATGGTTGGGATCAGGTTTCAACGCTTCCAGTAACGGCACTTCGTGGAAGGTCATTTTCCATCTTGACTACGCCTCTTCTAGTCGCAGGCAGTAAGACATGGGTGGGAAACGAAGAGGCGTTCACTGGTCCGTTATCGAGACCATGAGCGAACATGAAGCTGGAACCTGTTGGTAAGGGAGGGGAGGACCAAGCCGAAGACCAACAGTAGCCGGTCCCCCGAGCAGCACATAGAATTCCATGTGTCCACGGTCCACCAACAGTCGGTGCTACTTTGCTCTATCGCAAAGCAAGCACGGCGAGCCCTATGGGTATTACAGATGTTTCCATTGGGAAGTTTGGTGCGTATTAGGATCACATTTCAATCTCAACAAGTATCTAGCCAGCTTTAATCGTCACCTGCCCACCCGTCACCCCATCCGCCAAAGCCGACACCGTAATCACGCCCGACGCCCCAGCGTTGGCCCTCACAACCGCCAACGCCAACCCATTAAAAGCCTTCCTCACCTTGGACGGGAACGCCGTCATATCAGTCGGATCGCCGTTATCCGTGCTGACGATTTGGCCCGGACCCGAGACGGAAAACGTGATGGAGTGGTTCGCCCTGGGGACCATATCGCCATTCGCATCCGTCACCGCGACAGTGACGAAGGCCAGGACGTCTCCAGAAATACTGCTGCGATCCGTCGTCACGTTAAGCTTCGCTGCATCGCCGACGGTCTTCTTCGTATCAGTAGCCCACTCCTTGCCGTTCTTGTACGTTACAACGCGCAAGTCACCAGGCTGATATACGACCTTATCCCAGCGGAAGCGCCACGCAGATGGATCCCTCTTGAGTCTCCCGGCCGACTTCCCATTGACGAACAACTCCGCCTCGTCGGCGGACGAATACACATGCACGGGCGTGACCAGCCCCACACGATCCGGCCACGTCCAGTGCGGCAGGATATGCGCCATTGGCAAATCCGAGCGCCACCGCGCCTGGTACAGGTAGAACCTGTCCTTCCTGAAGCCCGCCATGTCGATGATGCCAAAGTAGGAGGAGCGTGACTGGTCGTACGGCGTCGGCTCGCCGATGTAGTCGAAGCCCGTCCAGACGAATTCGCCCGCGACGTACGGGAAGCGGTCTTGCATCGCGAAGACCTTGTCTGGCGAGGAGCCCCAGCTCGGCGCGTACAGGTCGTATGCGGAGACGTAGCGGGCCTTGGGGTCGCCGCCGGAGCTGTCCCCCACCGTCGCGCTGTTGCCGCTGGTCACGGGGAAGACGTAGGTGCCGCGCGAGCTGAGGGCGGACGAGGACTCGGAGGCCCAGCACATCTTGGTGGGGAACTTGGAGTGGAAGGATGGGTAGCTGCTGGATGTGGAGCCGCCATTGCCTTCGCCCTGGTAGTTGAGGCCGATGATGTCGACGACGTCCGAGATGGGGCTCGAGGGGGAGGCGGAGTTCATGGCGGCTGTCACCGGGCGAGGGTCCTCGGAGCGGGCGATGTCGCGCAGGAGTTTGGCGGTTGTACCGCCTGCTGTGCTGGTCTGCTCGGGGATTTCGTTGCCGATGCTCCATGCGATGACTGAGGGGTGGTTGCGGTCTCGACGGATGAAGGAGCGGAGATCGGGTTCGCGCCAGTCGGCGAAGATGAGGTGGAAATCGTTGCGTGTCTTCTGGTTGTCCCAGGCGTCGAAGATCTCGTCCAGGACCATGATGCCTAGGCGGTCTGCGATCTCGAGGATTTCGGGGGCGGGAGGGTTGTGCGAGGTGCGCAGGGCGTTCATGCCCATTTCCTGGAGCATCTCGAGTTGCCGCTCTGCGGCGCGGTAGTTGAATGCTGCGCCGAGAGAGCCCAGGTCGTGGTGATTGCAGACGCCTTGGACCCGCACATGTTGGCCGTTGACGAGAAGCCCCTTATTCGCGTCATCTGTGATTGTGCGGATGCCAAATTGGGTTTCGTACGTGTCGATAGGAGTTGAGGATCCACTCGAGTAGACGGAGGTAACTGCAACGTAGAGGTTGGGTGTCTGCGCAGGAGCTGGACCCCAGAGCTTCGGGTTAGACACCGTTGTCGATCCACTCAAGGATTTCTTCGTGCCTGCTGCTACGTCGGATGTTGCTCGAGCGAGCGTAGCTACGGCATTCCCTTTGGCCTTCCCGGTGGCGGAGTCGAGCTCGAAGATCTCAGTAACTACATCAACTTTCCGGCTCGAATTCCCCTTGTTTTCCACGTCGACGACCACGCTCACCGTAGCGGATTGCGAAGACACCGTAGGCGTCGTGATATACGCGCCATACTGGCCGACATGTGTTGAATCGACCTTGACGAGCCAAACATTTCTATAAAGGCCACCTCCGGGGTACCAGCGCGAAGAGTCCAATGCATTCTCCAAGCGAATTGCAAGCAAATTCTGCCCTGCCTTCCCATATGGGGTAAGATCCAGGCGGAAGGAATTGTACCCGTAAGGCCATCCACCGACTAGCTGGCCATTGAGCCAAACCGCAGCATAGGACATTGCGCCGTCGATGTCCAGAAAGATGGACTTTCCAGCGGCAATGTCGTCGGATGCAATGTCCACGTTTCTTCGGTACCAACCGATTCCGTTAGACGGTAGGCGGCCCATGCCGCCACTGATTCCCGGTGCATTGAAGGGCCCTTTGATGGCCCAATCGTGCGGGACATTCACCGTTTCCCAGGAACCATCGTCGAATGTGGGCTTGACATAGTTGACGTCGTTGCCTGGGGGTGTGCCGGAGGGCCGCTGACGAGGAGTTCCCTTGATGAAGTCGTTTGCTGAGGGCAAGACCCAGGGCTTCAGTTTGTCGTAGGAGAGCGAGTCCGGATTCGAGGTGAAGCGCGAGAAACGCCATCCTTGGTTCAGGCTGAGGCGCTCGCGGCCTGTTGTCGCCAGAGCCACTGTTTCGGTGGAACTTCGATCGATGGAGAGCCCGCCAACGGATAGGTAATCCGTGACGAGGCACAAGGCGAATACAACCCGGTAGAGGTTGAACATGATGCGCGACGGTGAGAAGAAGGCCCCTCCGTGAACGGAGGCTTTTCTGGCGTCATGGTGGAGCTCAAAGTTTATATATCGATGGAACGATCCGCGCGGAGGATTACCAGGTCGATCATATTGAGTTCGCAGGCCTTGCAATCCGATCGTCTATCGTCCTGGGATGGAGAAGGTCTTTTCCAGTTTTTCCAGGTACATGTTCACGCCGGCGATTGGTTGTGATCATGGGAAATTGCATCTCGGCTTTCCCATCCCCGCACAGGATTAATAAAGCCGAAGGCGGTGCAAAAGTGCGGCATTGGTACAACGTGAGAGGTACTTTCTTTTAGCCTGTCAGGGAGCTTCTCTTTCGTGGAACTTTGATACCCCGAATATATATGGGGGAAGTCGGAACGCCGAACTTGAACCGAGGGTTTTCGCCGTGCAGAGTGAATCACTAGTACTAGGCACTGAGATGGTAGTAATGAGAGAGTGGGTAATGCTTACATCGGGAACGAAACCGCGGAGGGGTCTTTGGCTACAGTATGTATTGATTTGTATTTGGTAGCGAGATGCTTGAGAAATTTCCGAGGTTACGGTTTTGTTCAACAACGCGATTTGGTGAAAGCTGACGGAAACGCTTTGGACCAGAAACCGTCTCGTGCTTGAAGCAGATCGTATTGCCGTGATATTGCGAATGAGGGAACGATGTTTCAATTTATTGCTACATAGGTAGCGATAAGCTTAAAAGTACCCGTAAGTACACCAGGCTCTTTTACTGCAGCCGCATATGCAAAGAAGCAGGACAATGAATTATAACAGAGGAGGGCCAGTCTCTCATCCATCATTGCGGTTCTTTAACCTGGGAATCGTCCTATTGTTCCAATTTTTTCTTTTCTTGGCGCCCACCCGCCCCCCGACATAAAAACGAACATTACATCCATCACAAAACCAACACCCCGACCGCAAAAATGGTCCACCAAATCCGTACTAGCGCGCCTCGGAAGCTGTAGCATCCGGCTTTGTCAGAGACGAGAAGACGAGACAGGGAAAATGAACCGCGATATATAACGAGAAGAAACAAAAAACAAATAGTCAAGGAGACGAGACAGACAAAGATTGAAAGAGATAGACCCGGGTCCTATAAACAGTTGGAGAGGAAAGACCGTATGAGGAGCTCTTCTGCATTACGATCGGTAATTCCTGTGAGAAGTTTTGTTTTGAGAGGGGCATCGCCACCACCGCCACACGGACGGTTATTCTTATACGCAAGACGAGAGGAGGGAGGATTGTATTCGAGGTCCAGAATATCAACACCTGACATATATCCCTATTCCACGGAGCAGCCCACCATGGCAGAAGGCAACTCCTCAAACCCTTCCTCCGCATCCGCCAACCAGACCGAAAACCAAACCCCATCACAACCATCAGCATCGACAACAGCACCACCCCATGAGCCCAAATCACAGGAAACCGAACCAAAACCCCTCCCCAAACTCTCCGCCTCGGAATTCCGCGCCTACAACCGGATGGCCGACCACATGCAGCACTTCCACTCGCACTTCCGCAGCACCTACGACACCCTCCTGTCCGCCTGCACGTCCGGAAAACGGCCACAGGGAATGTCATTGCGACAATTCCTCTCGCTGGCGTCGTCTTTCGTCTCGCAGCTAACCATGCACCACACCATCGAGGAGGAGCACATATTCCCGGTGCTGGCGACGCGCATGCCGGCGTTCAAGCGGGAACTGAGTTTGCTAGGGCAGCATAGGCAAATCCATGAGGGGCTGGACAGGCTGGAGGTGTATTTAGAGGAGTGTCAGCGGGGGGAGAGGGAGGTACGGTTGGGGGAGGTGGGGGATTTGTTGGAGGGGTTTGGGGAGGTGCTGATGAGGCATTTGGATGAGGAGGTGGAGGAGTTGGGGGCCGAGAGGATGAGGCGGTATTGGAGTTTGGAGGAGATGAGGAGGTTGCCTATGTAGTCGGTGATGGCATGGAGGGCGGATATTTTGTGATAGAATGGTGATACCCCAATCAGCATCGTTCAGGGATTATGGCTGCTTTTCAGCGCTTTCTTGACTTTCCGAATTTCTCGTGCCATTTGCGTGCAGCTGATGGTTTCGCCGCTGGTGCTCCGGGCTGGGCGGCTGGGGCTACTGCCCCCTTCAAGCGGATCGTTGATGATGAGGGGAGCTCATAGGTACCATCAATGGTAGTGAGCTCCGCATCAATGCGCCATGTCTCCGGAAGAGCATCCTTCCATGCGTCGAGAAAGTCGGCGGTCAGGTAGTCTGAGCTATCGCGCTTTGCATCCAGGAGCGTTTTGCCTACGAATCGTACAGTCTTGGCGCGATCCAGACAGGACCATACTGGGTCGGTATCCTGCTCGTCGGCTGCAAGATGGTGAAGGATGGCCCTTACAAGGTTCTCCGGATGGCCCTCTTCTGCGACTGGTTCAGCGACATCCCTGGTCATGAATTGGCCATCCAGCTTGACCCCTTCGGCCACCGCGGCGGCATTGACGGATTTCCAGACCTGTGCCAGAGCGCTAGCAGAAGGCCTATATGAGCTTCCATCGTGTTCAAAGGCCAGGATGGTGCGCCACGCCCCCTCACACTCCCCGTCGGAGAAGGGCAGGTGGGGGAAGATGCTCGATTTCGTTTGACGCTTGCCGGAGGCATAGACTTCCCCGTCAACGAGGTCGTACAACGGCAGAGCCTGCTCGAGAAGCGCTATCGGAGAAGCATCGGAGGGGTGAAGCTCGAGGGTTGCAGCGCATGAGGCTACGGCGCGGGTGGTGGGGACTGGTATTTCGTTGCCATGGCTCTCGTGGGTGGGGCGTGTGACGAAGAGTGAGTTGGACGTCTGGACCTGGCGCAGTTGGAAGGTTTTGTCGGGGGTACAGAGCACGGCATATGCGGGTTTCTGGGTGCTCGAGGCGGCCGACGTGGGGAGCTGCGACTTTATGGACAAGCTGTATCTGGGTGTGAGTTACGGAGGTTGGAGACGCGTCGCGCCTGGGGAAGGGGAGCATACAGCGGCGGGTTTGGGGAATCGATCAGGTCGAGGAGTTCCTGGGGTAGCTCCAGCAACCGGAATTGCTGCAGGTCATGCGCGACCGAGATGGGAACAGCGTCGTGGACGTGCTGTGTCGACATGGTTTTCCGAACTTTGGAGACGTTGGAGATGTATAAATTTCCCGATTAGGACGAGGCGGGGCGTGCGGGTGTTTGTTTGGCGTGGCCGGGGGATCGTCGGGCTATCTATCTCCCACCGTACTGTACTGTGTACTGTGTATACAAATCGCGTCACCGTCGCAAAACAGACGCGACTCAGGAATCATATAAATATATACACAACACGCGCGCAGTGTCGTGCAAAAATCAGAGCTGTCGTCGTACCAGTGGCACACTACCGACGTTGTGGCGCCCCGTTGCGGGCTGACTTTTGGCGCTCCTTCCGCTTGTTTGCGCCCGCGCCTTCCTTGTTTACTGACTGGCTGCGCGCATCGCTGCAGCTCACCTCAACACCACAACGCCCTCGAGTCCGCCCACTCTCCCTCTCTCTTCCACCACTTCCACTTCCACTTCCACTTCCACTCCTCTCCCGGATGGTCTCATAATTTGCTGCTTTGCACGCTCGCTGCCTCCCTCCACACCATGCCCTAGTCGTTGTCAATCCCCATCCCCGCTGTTTCGTGTACCCCCGTCTCGTCACTCGTTACCCCAGGCTCGATTCGGCCACCATACGCCATGGTGACAATCACCCCAGAGCCTGCCGCCCTCTCCGCCAGCGACCTTTCGCTATTCTATACCACAGACGACTTGCTCAGCAACTCCCCCGTCCTCATCTTCTACGGCCCCACCGCTACCTCGACCCAGGCGACCCATTCGCGCATACAGGCCCATGTCTTCACCCCGGCCGGCCTCCAGCACTTCGCTCGCCTCATCGTCTCCCCCACCGCCTCCTTCTACACTGCCGTGACCTGCCTACCGCGCGAGGAGCAGGGCGACGAGATCTGCCGTGGCCTCGCCTTCAGTCTGTACAAGTACTATGTTGAGCTTCCCTCCCAGATCAAGAATGTATGGCAAGACCAGTACAGCACCATGGCCCGGTTGTCCTCGGCCCCGAAGCTGTTCTCTGAGTCCCATGCCGCCATGGTTGCAGCGCGAATGGTCAAGGTCGAGAACGTCGCGGACATCATAACAGACGTGCGGCATGCATTGGGCGAGCAGACCCTCTCATGGCTGGACTTGGATGTGGTGCTTCCGCAAGGCGCTATCCAAAAACCAGATAATAGTCGAGAGTCTGCTCAGTTCGACGACGGCGAGGACGACCATCTGGAACGCCGATATGGGCAGTATGCGCCGGTGCTGAAGCTCTTTGGGGAATCCTCCTTCATCCCAACTTCCAAGCTGCGCAGAGCCCCCTCGAGACCCACCGCGGTGAACAAGACCCAGACATTCTCCAGGAAGCAGAAGGAGGCCCTCCGGCGAGAGATGTGTGAGCTGCTCGACACCGAGGAGAACTATGTCAGCAAGCTCTACGATCTCGTCCATAGTGTGGCTGTGGATTTCCGAGCAAAGGCAAAACAGAAGGCTTCCTCGAGCACAAGTCCCACCGAACAGGCTCTGAAGGGACTCTTCCCGCCCAGTCTGGACCAGATCCTCGAAGTGAACTCCAACTTCATGGAAGCCATACGCGTGATCCTGGAAGAGACGGAGAACGATGCCATTCAAGACATCGAGTCCACCACGGACGATGTCTTCGTCGCCCCTCTTCGTGGGCAAACGGATGCACCAGATGTCACCGGAGCTCTGGCCTTGGCTAAGGCTCTGACTGAATGGTTCCCCAAGTTCGCCGACTGCTACACCGACTACATCGCGGCACATGGAGATTTTTCCCAGTTCCTCAAGGTCTTCATGAAGGACACTGGTTCTAGCTTCTCCAAACGAGTGCACGAGACGGGCGAACAGCGCCTCATGTCCATGCTTATCGAACCCGTCCAGCGACTCCCGCGCTACAACCTTTACATCGACAACGTTGTGAAACAGTTGCCCCTACGCCATCCCGCTCTCAAGGTGTTCCTGAAGGCACGAGATATCATATCCGAAATCTGTTCTAGAGAGGGCCCGTCAGCGCAGCAAGCAAAGGTTGTGGATCGCCTGCGAAAAATGGTCTTTTCGTGGCCCCTCGCCTTCAGCCCCCAAGGCCGCTTCATCAATGCTGTTGACTTTGTCGAGCTCTCGGCGCCATACCATGGAGATCTCAGTGGCCCAGGGACGACCTCCGGAGTCTTCTTACTCTTCACGGATTTCTTAATCATAATTCACAAGCCCAGGGGTTGTCCCATAACCGCGAGAAGCCTCATGGCGGACATGGATAACCCGAAGATGGCCGAGCACACCGCAGGCCCTGCCGATCTGATCTTCCATCAGCAGTTAAAACTGTCCGATGTGTTGCTGAGTGAGCATTCGGACGGCAATATCCTCCAGCTTCTCTCCCCAACCCCCTCTTCCATCCAACCGGGACGCCCACGGAGCCGAGACCGATTGAACATGGGCATCCGAATGTTTTACTTGCAAGGTCCGTACGAGGGAAAGGCACAGAGATGTGTGGAAGACGTCGTGAAGGCAAGGACGGAAGGTCGCTATCCTGAACCAGAACGGGAGGGAGGCAAATGGGAAGTCCGATGTGCGCCGGGCGACTTGAGCTTGTTCTCCGCGGTGTCGGAAGACCCTGCGGGACAAGTTCAAGAGGGTCGTAGAGAACCAGCGAAGATTCAGGTCCTGGTTGACGCCACGAAACATACGCGACCTGCTCAAGTCGGGGAAGAGGGTGTTGATATGACCGTCTCCATTGCCAGCAGTGGGGATGACATGTTCCTAGTTGATATCTCCGGCATCCACGGTTATACAGCGAGAGACAAACTGAAGTCCAGCGAGTTCCTCCCGGTTTTGACAAAACGCCTGGGCAACTTCTTCCAGCTTCGAAACAATATCAAAAACCCGGACCTGTCGGATGCTTATATCTTCAGGAACCAGCAAATCCTCAAGTCCCTGATTCTGCGGGTCGACGAGGGTGAAGACGGACACGACGAGAAGAACCGGCCCGCGTCGCCAGTGAAGATGCTCTCCAGCTTCTTTGGTGGCAGTGTGGGTAGGGAGGGCGGGTCCCGAAAACTTCAGCGGAATCCGCCGTCCTTAGACATCACGCGGCATGCACCTCTCCTTCCTCCAGCCCCCGCCCGCACTCACAGCCGTGACGGTGAGCTGTCCCGACCTACATCTTCCAGCAAGAGCGTTTCCTTCAACGCAAATTCTCTTCTGTCCAATCCCCTGGCCAAATTGGAGGAGACTATGTCTACATTCATGTTGGCGTTGCATGCGCGGAAGGGAAATATCGTTGGCAGATCGGTGCGAGCACGAAGCGTTGCTGACGAGGCCGCTGTAAACGAAGTCTATAACTCTCTTCTCGAAAACCCGGCTAATCTGGAGGTGGCGGCACAATCGTCCGTGGATGTTCTTTTCGCGTCTTTCGAGAAATTCGTCAAGGTTGCCTGGAGAGAGAAAATGGGACCGGTCATCTCTCTTAGCAACCTTACCTCATTACTGCAAAAGTCGGACAGCATGTACCCGGGAGAGTTTGAGGACTTCTTCCGGTTAATGTTCAACGACATGGCTCCGCAAAATCAGCGGTCCCTACGGCAAATCATCAAGCTGTTGGCAGACCTCCTTGACGGCACTGGTAACGACGGTGACCGAGGTATCTTGACGGCTTCATTTGCGGAGATGCTTGTTGTGGAAGGCAATCCTACGGACTTTATCTCTCTGATGGACCGTTTCATACAAGATATTGAGGTCCTGTTCGCCACCCAGCCATCGGGTATGAGCTCACCAAAATACGGCTCTATGGACTCCAAGGGTCGATCTACTGCTGCCGGATCCTTGAACTCGAATACCTCTCTGCGAAAACGGTTTGGCTTTGGTACCTTGACGAGGGAAAACAGCAAGTCGGAGAACGAATCCAAGGTTGGCTCGCTATGGAGGACACTGAGCAAGAATACATACGGCACGGACAGCCAACCGAGCAGTATGTCCAAGGCTGGGCATGCCTCACTTGGCAGGTCTCAATCGATCGATGCGTCCATGCATGCGCACTCACCGAAGCGACCGACGTCCCGCGAGCGTCCTACGATATTGGGGGCATTTGCTTTCGAGAACGGTCCGAGCCCTCATGGGAAGTCATTCTTGGGGTCGACGCTGAGTTCAATTGGAGAGGTATCAACCACCGCTGGTCCTCCCCGCAAGAAGCGGCGTTCCTCCCTAAGTGACTTGAAGACCTTGCAGAGTGCTGATGATGCGCCTAAGTGGACTCCCCAGACTCCTCGAACCGAACGACCGAAACGACAGTCGAGCGCTTCTCCCCGGACTCCTCACACACCCACGACCCCCTCACAGACCAAAGAGAAAGAGAAAGAGAAGGCAGAACCGAGTACGCCGGCTCCAGCGAAGTCTTCCGCGATTCCCTCCGCGATTCCAAGTACACCGCTTCACGTCAGAAATTCCGCCATCCCCGCACCTTCGCGCCTAGCATCTCCGTTCCGTAGAGAGAACTCCCCGGCGCATATATTGGAGCGCACTGGTAGCCTGCGTCCTCGAGCCCTTACTCTCAAAAGCGAAAGCAAGGATGAGGTCACTATCAAGTCCCAAAGTCCAAGGAAGAAACGCACGGATTCCATCTCAACCATTCCTCTTCTCAAGCCCAGTACACCCGCTCTGGTTGAGCGACCCACCGCGAATACCCTGAGGAACCCACCTGCCACCCCGCGGTCACCTACGAAACCCAATGCCTCCATCCTCCCGACTACGACAACAACGTCTTCGCCTAGGAAGCTGAAGATGCAATCCCCTCAGAAACTCCGCGAACGTCTTCAGATCCAGCAACGAGACATCGAGAGCGCGTCCAAGGCGCTGCAAAACGAACTTAGCGCGATCGGCCAGGAGCTCGGTGCTAGAGGCACAACAGGCCGCCTGGCGCAACCCCCAGCCACGCCTACCTCGTCGAGCAGTAGATCTGTGGAAGCGCGCATTGCCGCGCTGGAAAAGCTGCTCAAGTCCACCCTGGACCAGCTACAGAGCCGCACGAACACAATCAGCAGCGACCTCGCCAGCTCGCTGCAGGTCTCGGAAGCCCGAGCCAAACACCTGGATCAGCTGTATCGCGACTCGAACGCGGAGAACGAGGCGCTGTACGCGCGGTTCAACGAGGAGTTGGAGAAGGTGGAGCGCGGGGTGCGGAGGGGCAAGGGCATGGAGGAGGTGGATCGGCGGATGAGGGCGAGTGAGGAGGAGTGTGCGCGGTTGCGGAAGGAGAATGCGAGGTTGAAGAGGGAGGTTGCTGGGTTGAAGGCGCAGATTCGGGAGTAGGTGGTTGGTGGTTTGTTTACTGAGGACGGGTTAGGGGTGGGGGTTGGGGGTTGGGTTGTTTTTTTTCCTTCAAGAGCTGAGCATCGTTATGGCGTTTCGAGGTCGGTTCTGGTTTTTGGGCGGATCGTATGTCTTAGAGCGGCATGCGCGGTGTTATGGTGGATATCTGCGCCTACTGCTGGCGCCTGGCTCTTTTGTTCTCTTTTGGCCCTTCATCATTGTCCAGAGGGCATTTGAGTCCCTTAGTCCTTTGGACAAGAACCTGGGACTGGTACTGGGGACATTGCATTCAGCAGCTGAATATCTCTTTGTGGAAGCATTGATAGATGGGGAGTAGTGGGACCAATCCCGAGGGACAAGGCCAGATTTTCACGAATAGATTCACAATCAATCGATCACTCAATCAATCAATCAACGTTCTCATTAACCATCCATCCGTTTTCATTCCCTCGCTGCGCTCTACGTACTCCATCTACGCTCAACAACATCAATGGCCATGCCCATCATCCTCCCCACCACCCCTCTCCTCCGGATCCAGCTTAATCAACGTATCAATCCGCATAACGGCGACACACGCCTCGACCGCGCTCTTCAACTGCTTGACTTTACTCATGCTAGGCTCCAAGACACCCGCCTTGAGACAATCATGGACTTTCCCGTTGGTCAGGTCGAGGCCGTAGTTCTTGTACCCCTTGCTGCGGGCGAGGCGTTTTGCGTCGTCAGAGGCGGAGGGGTCGGAGGGGGTGCGCTGGGAGAGGGCGTGTCGGGAGCGGAGCTGGGCGACGAGGTCGGTGGCGTCTTTTGCGGCGTTTGTGGCGAGGGTTTTGGGGATCGCGAGGAGCGAGGTGGCGAAGGCGGCGATGGCGAGTTGTTCGCGGGAGCCCTGGGGGAGGGGAGGGGGGGTTAGCATTGATGTATGGGGAGGGGTGGAGATCTACGTACCACCGACGTTGCCCACTCTTCCAAGTAGATGTGCAGGGCCGTCTCGACGGCACCGCCACCCGGCACGATGCGTCCGCTCTCCAGTGTCCGCTTGACGGCGGAGAGCGAATCGTGCACGGAGCGCTCCATCTCGTCCAGAGCGTAGTCGTTGGCGCCGCGGAGAATGATGGATGCAGACGAAAAGGCCTTGGGCTTCTTCACCAGGATGCACTCGTCGTCCGAGATGCGTTCTTGGATCACCTCCTCGGCGAAACCCAGCAACGACGGGTCGAACTTCTCGTCGCCGTTCAAATCCGACAGCGTGCTGACCAGCGTGGCGCCCGTTGCCTTTGCTATCCTTCGCAGATCCTCCTTCTTGCATCTCCTCACGGCCATGGCGCCCTTCTCGACGAAGTGCTTCAGGCACAGGTCGTCGATGCCCTTTGTGGTCAGGACGACGTTGGCGCCCGCCTTGAGGATCATCTCGATGCGCTCGACGACGATGCCAGCCTCCCTCTCGCGGATCTTCTCCAGCTGTGCAGGGTCATCAATGGTGATGTGTACGCCGAGCTTCATCCGCTCCTTCTGCAGGTTGATGTCGAGACATGCGATCTTGGCGTCCGTGATCCGCGTCTTCATGGCCTGGGATGCGACGGTGCAGTTCAGAGCATAGCCCTCGACTAATATCGACTCGGTGGCTCCCTTTCCGTGGGCCTTCAAAATGTTGACCGCCTTGACGGGGTACTTGACCTCGCCCTTCTGGTTGACCGTCTTGACGGACTGCATGGCGTCGACGACCATGTTGGCGAAGAAGTCCGAGTCGGAGCCAATGATCTTGCTGGACATGGACGTCTTCGCGATGTTGACCAAGCTATCTCTCCCCAGGTGCTCCACCTTGACGCTGATATTCTCGTTCATGTATTTCACCGCTTCACGCAGCGCCAACCGGTAGCCTGTGATGATCGTGGTGGGGTGTATCTTGTTCTTCATGAGATCGTTCGCCCTCCTCAACAGCTCGGCTGCTATTATGACCACCGACGTCGTCCCATCGCCGACCTCCTTGTCCTGCTGCTGTGCCAAATCCACGAGGATCTTGCCTGCGGGGTGCTCGATGTCGAGCAAGCTGAGGATGGTGGCGCCGTCGTTGGTCACCGTCACGTCGCCAATGTCGTCCACCATCATCTTGTCGAGGCCGGAGGGCCCGAACGAGGATTTGACCACATTCGCAATCGCCTGGGTCGCCAGGACGTTCTGGTCGCGGATATCCTGCCCGCTGATTTTCTGGCCGCCGAGGACTGGGGGAAGCATAGGATGATTAGCTTCTGCATACTTTCTGAACGGCTGTGAACCCAGCTCGTAACTTACACAGAGTTCCTCCGCTGCGTGATTGTTCGAATATTCCCGCCATAATCGTCTTGAATGAAGCTGTTTTGCTGGCTGGTCTTGAGCTGCTTGCCCTTGGTCGAACGCGCCCGCCTAACCAGAAATTTGGCAGAGGTCTCTACGCGCCAAGGAATGGGGGCAGCAGGAGCAGGGGGGCTCGGGAGGCCGAGTTTCTCCGCGCCGGCGTCGTCTGGGCCCCCGCCACCAATCCCAGCATTGACCTGCCCCTCTTCTTCCAAATTTGGACTCCGAGTTTATACGACCTTCGTTGTGACTGTTTTCATTTCACCTTGCTTTGGCGGAGGCAGTGCACTCGCTTGAAACAAGCAGGTCAGTAGTCGATTGGAATGTATGACTCAATAGCTGACTCTTGTCATTCCAGCTGTCGTATATTTTAATACCCGCTGTCTCGCCCTTGCGACCCAAATCCAACACACGCGACAATCACCATGGCGGACGTTGACGGCAAGATGAAGGACCTCTCCATATCGGAGACAGGCAAGAAGAAGGATGCACAGCCCAAGAAGGCTCCCAAGAAGCCTCAGCAGCAGAAGAAGAAGATCGAGGGCGCAGCCCTTATCGGAAGTACGTGAACCCCGGCGAACTTGTGTTTCAACCACACTCACAACTCGAAGTTGACGTGGCCAAGGAGGATGATCTGGCGGAGTGGTACCAGCAGGTCATTACCAAGGGAGAAATGATCAGCTTCAGTGACATTTCTGGTTGCTATATCCTCGGTGGGTTCAAACTCTACCTGGGAACCGCGAAGCCCAGACTAATGGCATCTCAGAGCCGAACTCGTACGCAATCTGGGACGCTATCCGAGAGTGGTTCGACAAGAAGATCAAGACCATTGGCACGCGCAACGCATACTTCCCACTATTCATCAGCAAGGCCAATCTCGAGCGTGAGAAGGAGCATATTGAGGGTTTCGCCGCCGAAGTCGCATGGGTAACACAGGGTGGATCAACCAAGTTGGAAGTCCCGCTCGCCGTCCGCCCTACCAGCGAAACGGCAATGTATCCCCACTTCAAGAAGAAGATCCAGTCGCATCGCGATCTTCCCCTGAAGCTGAATCAGTGGAACAACGTCGTGCGATGGGAGTTCAAGCACCCCATGCCGTACGTACTCGAAGTCCAAGACGGACTTGGCTAGACTAACAGAAGTAGGTTCATCCGGAGTCGAGAGTTCCTCTGGCAGGAAGGCCACACCGCCCATCTTACAAAGGAGGAGGCTGGCGCGGAAGTTCAACAGATTCTGAACTGGTACTCCGATGTGTACCAGGAGCTACTTGCGGTTCCCGTGGTCAAGGGTGTGAAAACCGAGAACGAGAAGTTCCCTGGCGCCGACTATACCACCACCATTGAAGGCTTCATCCCCGCCACTGGCAGAGGCATACAGGCCGCAACGTCACATTGCTTGGGTCAGCATTTCTCCAAGATGTTCGACATCACCGTGGAAGATCCCGCTGTGAAGGAGACTGGAAAGTCGGAGAAGATCTATGTGTGGCAGAACTCCTGGGGCTTGACGACGCGGTCCATTGGTGTCATGATTCTTACCCATGGTGATAACAGAGGTCTTGTCATTCCCCCGCGAGTTGCCGAAAAGCAGGTCGTCCTCATCCCTGTGGGCGTCACTGCTAAGACCACTCCGGAAGCGAAGGAGAATCTCTACAAGAATTTGCGCGAGATTGCCGATGATCTCTCGTCTGTCGGTCTGCGCGTTGAGTTGGATCTTCGCGAAGGCTACTCCCCCGGCTGGAAGTTCAACGACTGGGAACTGAAGGGTGTTCCTCTACGTATCGAGTACGGTCCCAAGGATGCCGAGAAGGGTCAGGTAACCACCTCCCGCCGCGACATCAATGACAAGGATGCCGCACGCGGCGAGGTCAGGATTCACGACCTGAAAAAGGCCATTCCAGAGCTCCTCGAGACGATCCAGGCCGATATGTTCGCCAAGGCCGATAAGGCTTACCGCGAGCACCGCGTCCAGGTCACCAGCTGGGATGACTTTGTCCCTACGCTGAACGGCAAGAATGCCATCCTGGTGCCCCACTGCCACGGCGGGAAATGTGAGGATGAGATCAAGGAGAAGAGCGCTCGTACCGCGATCGGTGATAGCACCACCGAGGATGCGAAGGCTCCGGCTATGGGTGCGAAGAGCTTGTGTATTCCGTACGAACAGCCGGAGGGTATCAAGGAAGGGGAGACAAAGTGCATCAATCCTTCCTGCCAGGCTCCTGCCAAGTCGTGGGTAATGTTCGGAAGGAGTTATTAGAGGCCTCTATGGCCGCCATAGAAGGAGAATTGGGGCTGAGCCGGATGTTGTTGGTGTGATTTTGGGGGAGGATGATACGGTATTTCCTGGGAGGTCTGGAGTTCACATAGCGATACGACCAATCCAGCGAGCGAGAAGTGTGGCAGCTGAGAGAGACTACGACCACACATTGGGCAAGAGGTTTCCAACTGCAAGCGACCATGTTTTCATCAAATCATTTGCGCTAGTGATATACTCCGCTGTATGCTGCGTGCTACCATACCCAATGCCGTCAGAACAATCGAACGTGAAAAGATCAGTCAAACGAATCCCCAATCAGTATCCTCCTTCTAAAACCTCGGTCTCCATATATTTCGGGAATAAATATGCTTCATGGCCCATTCAAAATCCCCGACGTTAGATCCATAACCAGCAATCCCACTGGAGACTACGCAATATCATCCGTCATCCCAGCCAACACGCCCGCCCCGACAATCCCCCCGTCCAGCGCCTCCCTAAGCACAACCTTCTTCCCCCGATTCTGCGGCGATGCCCGCGTGATCAGCGCGTCGATCCAGCGCTGGCACGTCGACAGCCAGTGCGGGTACTGCGAGATGGTGCCGCCGGCGTAGGCGATGACGAGCTCTTCTTCCACGTCGCCCAGTTGGTGTTGAGCCGCAGGCGGGGTGTCGGTGGGGTTGGAAGGGGCGGTGCCGTTCATTGTGTGTTGCTGTTGTCCGTGGTTGGCGTCGATCTGGATGTCGCCCACGCAGTCGAGCAGTCCGACACAGGCCGCTGCTATCAGCGCCGAGGAGCGCTGCTGGACGGCGTGCGCGATGGCGCGGAGGAGGTGGACGCGGGTGGGTGTCCAAAACGTCGAGTCCGACGCAGAGGGGTATTTCCTCTCCAGCTCGTTCGTCAGCGTGGGTTCATCCGCGCGGGCGACGACTTCGGAGAGGAAGCGCGTGGGTATTGCGTTCTTGGTTGCGAGCGAGGGGGGTAATATGCTATTACCATCTTCTCCGTTTCGCGATTCGCTCTCCATAGTAATTAGGTCCACAAACACCAACCGCACAATCTCCCCCAAATACCGTCCCGCAGTCATATACTCGAACGGCTGGAACCCGGGCGCCTCGCTGTTCGCATCGAGTTCGCGATCCCACTTCGTCTTCAGGCCGAGGTCGTTCAGGGGCTTGTCGGTGCCCCTGATGGTCCATTCCGTGTTGATGACGACGGTGTCTACGGCGTCGGGGTTGGCGAGGTCGGATTTCTTCGCGGGGTGCAGGGCTGAGAGTTTCATGGGGACGGTGGCGTTTGTGCCGGTGCCGACGATCAGGCCCATGGCGACGCGGCTGTTGGGCGCGGACTTGACGGCGTAGGCGAGGGAGGCGAAGGTTGCGACGGTGTCGTTGGTGATGGCTGCGATGCGGAGGCGGGGGAGGGGTCGGTTTTTGGAGGATGGGCTGAGGGCGTGGCCGTTTTGCAGTTCGACACCGTTGGTTGCTGGGGAAGAGAGATGGCGGGAGTAGCCTGCTAGGAGCATTTTGCCTAGGTTGAGGTCGGAGGTGATGGCGAAGCCTTTGCCCATGGGGAGGAGGGTGGCTTCTGAGAGGCGTGTTTGGCTGGGGGTGTGTCAGGTTTGTGATCAGTATGGTGGGTAGATGGGGGCACTCACGCCATGGGGAAGCTGAATGTGATGCCTAGAAGAAGCTCATCTCCAAAGGGAGATTCCGAGGAAGGGGTTTGGTTCAACGCATCGGTGATGACTTCGGCTATGCAATCGCCAATCCAGGCAAACAGGTCCTCTGCTTGGTCCATTTTCATATGGTCCTCGATGGGCCAGCTCTTATCATGGCTCCTCTTGATCTTGGACACTGGCGTTTTGCCATTCTTGCTGTCGATATCTAGGTCCCCCAGGAGTTCGATGAATCCAACTCTTAGATTCGTTCCACCCACATCAATACTCAGAAATCTACCCTTCTCCCTTCCCGTGGGTAGTGCAGTTACCGGCGTGACCAAGAAATGCTCCGTCGAAGATTTGGCCAACTCCCTATACGTCTCCGAGAATCGGCTTGCCAGATCCAGCAATGTATGTTCGTCGATGAACCCAGTGAGCGATGCCAAGGCGTCTTCCACAGGACGATTCCGCCCGTTTGATATCTCTTTCGTGTCCATAATGATATTCGAGCGGGATCCAGCCGCTACTGTTTCAATGCGAGTTACAAGTGTATAATCTTATGTGGTTCTGACTCCCTCAAGCCACCAAGGACAATCCTGCCTGACTCAGTTGTTTCAGGCCCGATCGGACGCTAGTTAGCTGGGTAGGAAACAGGGTCCAGACTCAGATGCCGAGAATAGGTAGGAGCTTCAGAAACATTCACCCGGCGCAACGGTTGTCGGTGGCCTCGAGAGACTTGCAGTGAGGGTAAGCTCCCAGTAGATAGTAGGAGGAATAGTCGAGACCCTCTCCCAGGTGAGATAACCCCACACTTTACCTGAACGGGTGAACGGGAGCCATCTGGGGTTCCCCCGGGGCCCCTTGCATTGCACTCTCATGATGTTGCAACCCTGAGGTTACCGGCGGTAGTCTAACCACTTTGGGTTTGGTGGCATAGCTCATGGTGATCTGATCGGACGCCTGGAGCATGGGCATGGCTTTACGCCCGACAACACAGCTTCACTCAACTCTCCCCCTCCATCTGACTGTGCCTGTTGGGCCTCGCCGGAAGCGCCTCATCTGAGAGCTATCCTATCCCCCAAGGATAGTATAATAGCGACAAGACAGCCTCTCGCCTCGAGAACGCCTTCATCCGCCCCGTCAGAGGTACACACCTATCGAATCCGCCCGCCTGCGCCATCGCTCCCACGTGCGCTTCCATCATATCAAAACAAAACCAAAAAAAAAACATATAAGGGACCCGATCACGTCAACTTTGGCAAATGGATGCAAAAACTCCCCTCCTGCCGCGCACCGAGCAGCAGACACAGACACAATCGCAGACGGAGACGATGCCCACGCGCAGGCGCTTGCGGAGGTTCCATGTTGCTGCTATAGGTTTTCTGCTCGGCTTATTCTGGCTTGCGACTTCGTGG
Organism: Westerdykella sp. P71; assembly: GCA_019022765.1. Taxonomy (NCBI): domain Eukaryota; kingdom Fungi; phylum Ascomycota; class Dothideomycetes; order Pleosporales; family Sporormiaceae; genus Westerdykella; species Westerdykella sp. P71. The sequence goes on along the minus strand of JAFHBW010000019.1, from coordinate 84,899 downwards.
CAATGTACGGATCCGACCCATAACCATGGCGGGGAGCAGACGGCGTCCAAAGTGCCCCTGGAGATACATATCATGTGCGTTTGGGGAGGCTGGGGGACAACTGTGCGGTATATTGACCATTGTCTAGGTCCAAGTGCCCTGATGCACGCGACTGTCTGAAGAAGCTCATTATTCCGACCATGTCGAACGTGTCCGACAAGGTCGACTTTAGGTTATCCTTTATTGGGAAGTTAGTGCGGCCTTTTGCCTTGTCCTGTCCGAATTCTTTCCATGAGGAATCGCCGCTAACTGTAAAACCCGCAGAGCCACAGACGAGGATGACGGTGTCCAGTGCATGCACGGCCAAACCGAATGTCTAGGCAACATCCTCGAGCTCTGCGCCGCCGCCGAATATCCCGACCCGAAGAGATATCTAGGCTTCACGATGTGTCTCTCCCGCGCGTACGAAGATATCCCGAAGCGCGAATTGGTCCAGGACTGTGCGCTGGAGCACGGAATCGACTTCGACCGGCTGAACCACTGCATGAGTAAAGATGACGGTGCATATGGCATGGGCCTGTTGCGGGACAGCGTGAAGAGAAGCGCCGAGCTAAACGCGACTACGAGCTGTACGGTGCGGTTGAACAACAAAGTGAGGTGTATATATGATGGCGGGGAAGTCCGGGATTGTCCACGCGGATCGAGACCCGAGGATCTGATTCGCGATATCAATAAGTTGTATCAAGAGGCTAGGGGATGGACGGAGTGAAGAGGTGGGGATACTATTGCTGCAGTGATACACTGCTTTAGCGGTACTTTTCTCTATTTCCTGGAGATTGTGCCACTTTTCGAGCGGACTCGCATCTGGAGGACTCCCTAGTCCCGCGTTATTCATAGTCGACAAGGGACAACGCCGACATACCACTACGACTTGGCGGACTCCAGCCAAAGAGGAAGAAAGTGTCTACGATGACGTCGACCGTACATATTTTTGCCCCGGACATTAGCATAAGCTGGCGTTTGATTTTTGGCGGGGTTTAGCTTCTTATCTTTTGGGGAACTTCTCACGATCGAAAGTTACCCCAAAATGTGGATTTACCTTCATTGGAGAACACAGGGTCGCATACATGATCCAGATCGGAATTATTATCCACAGTAATTATGTTGAAAGAAAGAAACAAATCAAACTCCAACCATGCAATCCATACTCCATGCTAAGCATACACAAACGTTGCCTCGCCTATGCAATCCCAAATGACATCCACCTCTTTCCCCACGTCTCCCCATGCCAGCAGGGCCTTCACTCCCCACTATTGGAACTCCCCAAACTCCCCATCATCAAACCCCAACTCCTGCGCCGACTGCTCAAACGTCTGCCTACTCCTCCTCCTCTCCTCCTTCACACTCTTCGCGCTCGGCGGCGGCGGCAGAAACGGCGCCGCCCCTCCCCCAGGACCCGGCGGCGGTTTGATACTAAACAACGCATCCTGCTCACTCCTCGCCTGGCCCCCCGCCGCCGACGCACCACCATCAGGCCTCGCCCGCCGCCCCTTCAACCCCCCCAGATTAATCGATATCGTCTCCCCCTCCTTAAGACTGAAATCCCTCCTCGGCTCCTCCTTCGCCTCCGCCTTCGCGCCTCCCCTGCCGCCTCTGCCACTACTCCTCCCCCCACCGTCCCCTTTACCCTCGAACCCCAACACCCGCCGCGCATCCTGCAACGCGATGCTGAAATCGAACGCCTCGGCCCGCTCCTCGAAGCCCATGCCCAGCACGGCCTTGCGCCCCTCGCCGACGACCGTCACGGCGAAGAAGCGCGACGAGTCGAGCGCCTGCTCGACGACGGCGGGCGACGTGTACGGCGCAGCGGCGAACAGGGCGCCCGTGGACGCGTCCTCGAGGAGGAGCGTCGTGGTGACGTTCTCGGAGTCTTCGGCGCCGTTGGCGTTGGCGCTGGGGATGGAGGTCTCGACGATGCGGAGGCGGGCGGTGAAGATTTGGCGCGCGGACGGGTTGTTGGCGTCGGTCCAGGCGGAGGCTTGGTAGCCTTTGGTCGAGGTTGCGGGGGGGATCTGGTAGATGTGGACTTTGGGCGCGATGTAGAGGATGCGTTGGATGGCGGTTGGCGGGAGGGGGGCGCCGGTTAAGGGGTCGGTGTTCATTTTTTTCTTTGAGGATTTTGGGAGGGGGATGGTCCCGTAAGAGGAGGTTTGGAGCGGGATACGATGGAGAGGAGGTAGGTCGAATTGGAGCTCGGGATCAAGAGGTGTTTACTCGAATCGGTGAAGAGGTTCGGAGGTGAGCGCGGGGCTGGCTTCCCACCGATTCAGGACCCCTCACAGCGAGAGCAGCAAATCAAGACGCTTCGGTAAAGGCGTTGGAAACGGCGGGAGGAGCGTGCTGGGGACGAGGGGAGGGATTGGTAGAGTTTCATCTCTCATAACTGCGATTTTTCTGAGCCGTTATAGGAGCTTCACGGCTGATGCGTTGGCATCGGAATAGGCAAGGGCATCCCTGCTCGATCTACCCCGCAGTCACGTGAATGGGCTGTCCTGTGGGTGATCTGGAGGGATTCATTGGGATTGGGACATTTGTTGAGAAGTAGATGACCGATTTTCGGGGAGAAAGCGGTGTAGGCGGGGTGGGAGTTGGTTGGGAGCGATGGGTGTTAGCCGAATGCGGTTGAAAGAGGTTCGTCTATTTGGTGTCTATAGATGCGGAGATTCTATTGCCCCTCCGTAGGTGCCATGTTGAATTAGAGAATCGTACATGTCGTGTTTATCTTCTATGCGTGTATGTACCGTGGTATCATATGAGCTGCTGAACGCTGAAATGCCTGCGGGAGTCTATTTCACGGTGACCTGTTCTGGTTCGCCGGCCGGGGCCAGTCCAGCTTGTCCAGCCTTGTACACCCGGAAGCCGTCATCAGCGGCATGCTCCACCGTCGTTTGTCCTTCGACAATCTCCTTGCACTTCTCAAGAATGTCACCCCAATGTTCGAAGACGGTGAAGGGTACATTCTCATTGACGCAGTACGTGATCAGGTCGTGCCCCTTTTTAGCGAAGAGGAGATCCGTCTCCCGAGCAGCAGACAAGTCTGAGACTCCGTCACCGGCGTAAAACATGGTGGGCCGGATACCCGCGGGGAGTGAAGAGTATTTGCGTAGCTCGATCGACTTGTCATGGCCAAAGCCGCTCTCCGGATGGCGGAACTGGATCTCCCAACCGCCTTCCTCGTCAATGCTCTTTCCAGGGCGGGGGTGGACAAAGTTCCCGAGGACCTGGATCTTCTCTGCGTCGGGACCAACGAGCGTTTTCAGGAGGGCCTGGATGATGGGTTCCATTCCGGAGGAGAGCACGACGACGGGAATGTTGTTTTGCATACTCCATTCGAAGAAGGCCTTGAACCCGGGATCCAGTTTGATGTTGGAGACAAGGTAGTCGATGCACTCATTGTAGGGCTTCTTGATGCTGTCCATCATCTCACGGAATGAGTCCCTGAACGTGGTCTTGCCAGCGAGAGTGTCGAGATTTCCTTGCCGCCTCTTCTCATAGCCGTAGCCGATGTTATCGGTCATGAAATCATTGCCTAGAACCTGGTTAATATCTGGTATACGCGCGGAGGAGTAGTGATAGACGCAACTGTTGTGGGGCTTAGGTTGGAGAAAAGCGAAACTTAGACCTACTGTCCTGCAGCGTGATTGTGCCGTCGAAATCGCTGAAGAAGATAAACTGAATAATATCAGCATCTTTCCTATCAAGATTTATGTGATTGTCATACTTTGGGGTTGGTCTTCAGTGCGGGACGATCTGATCCAGGATGCGATCCCATCTTGCCGCGTCTTTTCGGAAAAGAAAACAGGAGTTATGCCACGAAATACTGATGAGCGAGCGAAGTACAGCAGTTGTTGGCCCCTCCAAAGAAGATATATGTCAGATGCAGATATTGCTGTCGGCAAAAAGTCGTCACCCAACCGAAAAGGGGAATCCCGGGACGAGCTGTGATCGTCGGCTTGGCGTTCCGGTCGAGCTTCCTTCAGACGTCGTCATTTTGGTAAAGCTTCAGTCCATCTCTACTCTCCGTTTTTCGGCACGCTGAATGTGAGCAGCGCTCGGCAAGAATGAGGCCGCTGCTCCAGCATGCTTCACGCTCTTTTCTTACGGGATTGGTGCCGGTAGCACCGCGCCAGACGCGAATTGCCGCAAACACAGCTTTTCAGCGGACCGCTTCGAGCAACTGGTCGATATGTTGGAGCTGCCAATACCGGGCGTCTTCAATACTTTCCAGCCATAATTCTAGGTCTCAATTGGGTCTAAACTTTCCATCCGAAAAACCATACCGCCGCCGATTCCTCTCCTCGCAACCCCCGCAAGGAAAAGATGGCTCGTCCCAACCTTCCGAGGCGATACAGATGCCTCCCCCAAATCCGGACGTGGAAGAAGGAAAGCCTGAAGAGTTGAAATCAGAAGAGCGGTCAACATCCGAGACTTCTGAGTCTATTGCAATGCCTCCTCCAACCCCTACGCCCGAAACCGACCCGAGCCCCTCAAGCGAATCCGACGTGTCCGCAAGATTGAAACCAAAGAAAGTCGAAGATACAATAGCCAGGGTACCCGACGAGGTTCTACCCTCACATAAGGCGGAACAGCGATGGGATTGGGAAAAGCGCATAGCCGAGTTCATGGACGAGGTGCTACCGAAGCTTGCGGTGGTGACCCAGAAAGTAAATGCATATACCGGAACAGACTACTCGGGCATTGCCGCTCTGAAGAGGGAAATCAAGGATCAAGGTATGGATTCTAGGGATCAGACTCTGAGCGTCTCCCGTCTGACAATGGTGCAGAAAACCTCGTAAAAGCTCGGCGTCAGGCGATCGAAGAAGCAAAGCAAGCGCTCGATGCTGCCCATGCGCAGCAAGGGGCATCACAAAAAGAGGTGGTTGCCTTGTTGGAACGAAAACACTCTTGGTCTGCGACGGATCTGGAGCGGTATATGGCCCTGATTCGGTCTGAGCATCTTAACGACCAAGCCATCCGTGAGGCGAAAGAAGCCGTAGCAGCCGCCGAGAATGCCCTGGAAGAAGCGCGTGCACAACTGGAAAAGCGGGAGCGGGCACAGTACCACGAGGAGCAGATCTGGAGTGACACGATTCGGCGGAACAGCACCTGGGTTACCTTCGGCCTCATGGGCCTCAACATTTTCCTGCTGTTGGCGTCGTTGGTCGTCTTTGAACCCTGGAGGAGAAGGAGAATGGTCAGAGAAATCAAGGCTGCGTTGGAAGAGGCCCAAAAGCCAGTGATTGCCGCCGCCCCGGCAAGCCTACCTACGACGGCAGCAATTGAAGCCGAGATCGACAAGGTGGTGGAGCCAATAGGGCCGCCGGCAGAGGAGAAAGAAGCCGAATCTGCCCCATCTGAGCATGTTGTTACCACTGAGCTTCTTCCACCGGCAGTTGAAGTCTCGGAAACTACCCCAAACGAAGCAGAGGCCTTCCTTGCACCGAACCCTGTCACTGAACCCCCAATCCCATCTGAAGCCGATCTGTTCGAAGACCTGGTTCCCTCCGAGCTACCGCCCGAAGTCGAGGAAGAAAAGACAAACCTGGAGAAAATCACTGCGAGACTCGAAGAGCTCGTTAGCGAGGAGCAGATTTCCGTTCGCAAAAAGGACTTCACGGCCGCCATTTGCGTTAGCGCTGCTGCGGGATACGTGTGCGCAATGATTGCGTTCTGGTTCAGTAGCAGATGATACTGTCCCTCGGTTACGGATCCGACTCTTCATTGAGGCCTCATCACTCCGTCAAACGGCCCCCATCTAAATTCTAGACCTGTACATATTTCCTCACTTGTACATACCCAATATCAGATAATCTCAGCAGCCAGTTCATCAGTGATACCCGCTGTATACAGTTGTGGACGCCAACTACGGGCCCCCGAGCTAACGGCTAGTCGCTTCGGTCGTGATCGTTATGGCGCTCACCTTCCTTGAATTGTACCAGCATCGTTCACTAAGATAGGCCCTTTATCGGGCTCCATCATGTTTTTGGGCATCGATTCGGAACTGATCCGCACGTGTGCATTCGAAGTGCACCTTGCGCGTCTACATCTCTTCAACTACCTTCCGGTAGTAGTTCTCTAGATCTGCCTGAGGCTTGGAACGATGTCGCATTCGGGCCTATTTGCTCGTATACTCGCCTGTTAGAGCCTAATTCAGCTACAACGCAGCTTAATCATCAAGCGGGAGCTTATCTCACCACATGCTCACAGCCTCGTCAACTTCGTGCCCCGCCAATATTCTGTGCCCATGACATAGAGGGACGCGGTGGCGCCGGAGGAAGGCTCCGGTCCGTCTGACTGGGTGGCCCACTCGTTCCCTGGGGACGCAAGCGTTTGGAAACATCTCACACATTGTAGGACGGGACTGACGACATCCTAACGGACCAGGAACTATCAGCTGGTATACTATGTGAATCGACAACATCCCTCTGGTCTTAACCAAGACGATCCGTGGCAGGGAACAGATCCACATCTACGTCTTCTATATTTGCTATCACGAAGACGACTATGGCCAATGATACGGACAGCCTCCACCGAGCTCAAGAATAGCGGTCAACTTTCACGAAGTCAGCCTAGGTGCTCCCTCCGACCACTAATTGCAGCCACATTTGCTGGCACCTGCAAGCCACTGGAAACTGCCGTGACGACATCGCTCTTCTACCCCTCCATCTCTCACGTCGTTCAATCAGAAGTGCAGGTTCGCATGCGTTCCCCTAGGCGACATATTCTTTTTCTCCTTCCGCTGACTTGACCTCAACTAACTACTGACGGTATGGGTAAGTGGGGTGGAGAAGAGCAAAGCTGAGCTAGTGAGCAGAAGACCGAATCATCGTCGCAGAGTGTAGGTGTATGACTAGATGGAGAAATAGTTAAAATGCTGACATGCATAAGGGTGTTGCTGATTGGCCCACAGACAATGCTAGAGTATGCAGGCCGTCTAGGAATAACCAGCCTTAGAGCTCAGCCTCACTCAGCCCTGCCCCCACTGAATGGGAAAACAGTGAGATGCGGACTAGGCGAGGGCCCTTCCTCGCGGGGAACCCTTTTCTAGAAAGAGGACTAGCAGTGAAGGGGTCTACGTAGGCCGAAGGGGCCGAAGTATGGATTCCCAATATTTGTCATGCGGTGGAGTGTGTAGTCATCAGCTCAGTCGACGCCATAAGCCCCCATCACGACAGTCTTACCCCTGCACCCTTGGGGTCTATTCGGTTTCTACTCCTTCTTTCACGAGGAAGGGTGTAGAGCTGGCAGATTGTCATATATATTCAAGGTTCGCGTGTTCCTGTCTTCTCCGCTGGCCGGCGAGACTCGACTTTTCTTGAGAGTTGCTGTGAACGATTATCCACGAACATCCTTTATCATTTCAAGGTCAAGTGTGCTGGCACTCAGAATAATCAACATGGTATATCAAGATATTGCCCTTCCTCTTTGTAAGTATATCTCCCAGATCGGCCCCTACTACGTGAACTGACACGCATCAAGCGAGCCTCATTGCTCTTGACTGGACACTCATGACTGTCGCTCTGGTCCCAATCATAATCCGAATATCTCTTCGATCCAGAAACCGTGCGACTACTTCATTAGCGACCAATATATCGGATGGCTTCATCGTACTGGCCTGGCTCTCCGGCATCGTCCTCATCGCCATCAACACCTGGAAGAACCACCTCCGCATGAAATACCTCTCCACGCCCAAACACGACCTCTACTACGGCGTCCCGCCACCCCTCTCAGGCCACCTCCTCTATGTCTCCTGGATCAGCCTCTTCTTCATCTACATCTCCCTCTGGGCCAGCAAAGCCGCGCTCCTCGCCTTCTACTACAGCATCTTCTCCCTGCAAGGCCGCCGCGCCCGCCTCACCCTCCTCGGCGCCTGCATCTTCACCGCCGCCACCTTCCTCCTCCACATGTGCATCATCGCCTTCTGGTGCACGCCCATCTCCGCCAACTGGGCGCCCCCGCCGGGCGCCCACCTCTGCTCCGCCGTCCACTCCATCGAATCCGTCACCATCTCCACCTTCACCAACATCGCCACCGACGTCGTCATCCTCAGCATCCCCATCTCCACCCTCCTCGCGACGCAGCTCGGCAGCAAGGAGAAGGCCGGCCTCGCGTTCATCTTCCTCATGGGCAGCGTCTCCATCCTCGCGGCGCTGGTGCGCTTCGTGACGCTCAAGCTCGTGCAGAGCGTGCCGAAAGCGAGTATCACGCATACGATAGATGTGTGGGCGCTCGTGGAGATTGTGAGTTCCATCATTGCGGTTTGCCTGCCGAGCCTGAGGGTGTTTGTTCGGAGGAGAAGGGGTGCGGGGAGGGGGGACGTGGGTGGGATGGGGGTTGGAGGGGAGGTGCAGGGGCACCATAGGAAGTTGGAGAGCATGGAAGGGTCGTTGGAGAATGGAATGGTGACGGTGGTGTGCTATGGAGAGGAGAAAGGAAAGGTGAGGGCGTTAAGCGTGAGTCTTGACGCGGAGCCCGGAAAGGATGCGTGGCGGTAGGAAGGTCGATGGAGGGAGACGAAGGTGCTTCATGATGACGAGATGACGTTTTCCTGCTTTTCTTCAGTGTGGCCTGTCGTATGATTGTTTTTCTTTGGTTTCTCTCGATTTTCACAAGCGAGGCGTTGGTGGTGGATGACTCCGGATGGATTGATAGAAGTACTTGCGCAATGCATGCTCTAGGGTAACGAGATATGAAAGGGAATGTCTACATGCAAAAGCTCATGATACCTCTGCTTCGAAGTGCCGCATACTTGGACCGACAATTCCGTCAATTTCTATGCGTATTCAACATCCTCCATCTACTTTAAGTGCGTATTCGAATGAATCGTGACCACTCCTATCCCGCCTCTCACGCCAGCACCCAAATATAGTAACCTGCCCCAACCCGCCTTACAGATCCCCCATCACGGTCATCCCAGCCGCCCCATCTCCCACATCCTTCTTTTTCACCTTCTAGAGGCCTTTCTCCCGCGATCGATTTCCCAGGAGAACGGGTTCGTGGCGTTGCTAGCGCTCGCGGTGGTGCGGATGCTGGACGCTGATTTGTGGAATTTCTAGGATGCGGAGACAGCGATCTTGATGCATGCGAGTTCCGAGGTTGGGGGTTTGGACGGCGAGGTACTGTTTTGGGGAGACATGTGCTTACCGTTGGGTTACGGGTACGAGAGGTCTTGTATAAGTATTGCGTTTTCCTGGCGGGAGAAGTGGTGAGGCTGCGGTGGTCTGGGAATGTGTGGGAGTTGGAAGAGAGTAGGGTAAGAGACGGAACATGAAAGTCTGAGAACAATTGTCGAGAACGGCACAGCGGCGAAAAAGAGGGTCGGAAAAAAAAGATGCCGGTGACCTACAGCCCGACGATGGGGACTGCTGGAATCAACGGTGGGGATGGAGTCCACCCGGGCGATGGCCGGTCGTTCTAGGACTCAATTGCAACCTTCCGGGCCCTGCATCGACTCGATCATTTCACTCCAACGCAATCGCGACTGAATACCGCCGCGTAGACATCTCAAGGGAATTCAACAGTACGCGTACTAGTCGCAGTTGAATGCGAATTCAATCCGGACCTCCATAAGTTAGGCGTTCTCGAACTCCCCGAGCTGTAGTTTTCCCGGCCCAAAGGACTTATTTCACGATCTTTGGGATCAGGATTCGCGCTCCGGGAGATATTTCGAGATGAGGTTTAAAAGAATTGTTCATTTTCGACTGGGGAATGATGAACCCGAGAATTGGTTAGCCGTGAGCAAGTGTGACATTTGGGACCATCGATGTCCCGAACCTGTATGTATACATCTGCTGTCGGAATATCTCACCTACAGTTCGTACTCTCTAAAGCATAACTCGGATCGACGAATCTCGGATTCCACTGCCTCGGCCCTCCCGTCAACCTCAGTCGTGACTTCCCTTCGTCCATTTCGGCAACATCGTATCATCGACAGCAGTTGACGTCCATATCGCCATCAACCATGCCAGCCGGCATTAAAGGTGCCTTGTTTCGAACCGTCATTCCCGTTTATCTCAAACATGCTCCAGAAGCGCTCTTTCATTGGAGTGGATCCGCCGTCAAATGCCCCCATTTCAAGCCGTGGAAAATACCGATGCCTAGACTCGTCAGTTTGGCGGCCCTGATACAGTACGAATCCAAAAGAGGGACTCAGGTCATCCCAAGCCCGATATCACGACATCACACGCCGTAACGAGAATATCAATCACGCATTTGCCTCATTCGACAATCTTCCGGTTTCTTCGGCACTCCTAATCGACACGCTCTAAACTTCGCTCATTCCTCGATCTCGCCGCAGACCTTGAAGTTTACCGTCAATTGCACCATCACAAGTCTCTCTTGGAACTTGTTGACCTGAAGCGGGATCGCGGCCTTTTAGTGGTGTGGTTACCGTTAAAGCACCTATAGAGCTGCGCTGGGGGAGAATAATCCGGCACGTAAAGTGTTCCGATATAATATGATCAGGCCTGAGATACGTGAGCGGTGCCAATGAGCAACGGCTTCGCCATTCCTGGAGTTGTGAACCAACCGGGAGGGAATATCTTGTAATGTTTTTCAACCGAAAGGAGGGAAGCCTGGGAAGTCCAACAATATAGGTGACACTCTCAAGTCTTTTCTACACACGGGCATTCTCCACGCCCAAGGAATTAAACACACTGGTAAAGATACACATTAACAACGGCACAATTCTTTGCCAGACAGGACCTTGGACCCAGTGCACCATCCCCATGGTTCGTGGACAATGACATTCCTCATCCGGTGCGGCGAAACTTCCACTACCGTCCAGTGTGTCCTCTACGAATACTGTACCAAGACAATCGAAGAATACCTCCCAGGGAAGGGACTGCAAGCACGTTATCTATCAGTAATCCTGAAAGTAAGAGGACCTACACCATGAGGTGGTCGGATTTTCGAGGACCCCTTGATCCCGCTGTGCCAGGCCGCACAAACTCTCATTGTGTGCTTTCTTTCACACCGACGCCACGCAAAGCCGACCTGCTCGTTGTCCGCGCCGGGGATGGGTCTCTTTTGACAACGCATCATTTTGTTAATGCAGCAGCTGGCTGTAGCATGCAGCATGTGAGGGTAATATAGGTCGTCACCTCACATATACCCTCCCAAATTCCCCGACCTCGCTTCGACGACCGCGAATCCTCCCCGCAAAATAGCCACTTAGCTGCTCGCATAAGTGGCGCACATATCTGCCATCTGTTCGACGTAAACCGGGCCGTGCAAGAGTTGCAACCTGCAGCAGGGGCACTGAACGCGGAGACTTATTGCATGGCCAGTATGCTATAGTCTCACGGATTAGTGAGGGTGACTGGGGTTTCTTAATCTTATAATTATTGCCCTGCAGAAGTTCGAGGGCTCCCCGGAAAAGCACTGCATGTCGAATGCCTTGCATGGTTGCAACCCTACCCCAGCATAATTCCCCGCCATCATATCTGTCCATCTTAAGGGATTGTCTCCTCTTTTGTAAGTCCTCGATTGAATCGGGAAGTATTCTAGGTTCGTCCTCGTGTAACGGCGTCTCCGATGGACCCAACAAAATTCAGCCACCGGACATCTTGTTGTTTACAGCGCGCCCGAAATCTCAGCCATATTCATTCTCAACATCTCAGTTTCAGGGTCGCTGCATAACGTGTCCTTAGGCTCGAGAATTCAGAATGCGGCATCCGCGACTCCCATTCACTTGGCACTACGGAAGGTTATTGCTGCCGAACCCCCTGGGGGTTTCTCCCCATACCCCACAATCCAGGAAACCGCGAAATACTCAAGGCTGTGGGGTTATGCTTGAAAACGGGATCTCCCAGTCAAGCAACGCCAATAAGGCGGAGAAGTGCTATACGGAAAGCTTCTCGAACGCGTGGAACGCTATGGGCTTAAGGGCCGGCGCTCCTAGACCCTTAGCCATTATTCGACTCAACTATGAACAACGCTGCGTGCGGCATCTGCACTCCCCCTACCTACTCCAGACCCTGGAGCTTTTTGCGATATGCGATCGACCAGAAAAGAGCCGCCTGACTCGGACGGCAGGGGGACATGTTCATTGCAGCGCAGATGCCATATTTCAATGCGTTTCGTTAAGTCGTCATTACGCTATTGCTAATAAGTCTGGTCGTTATTACAACCATGACTTCCCATGGCCAACCGGCTCTTGATATTCTAGAATACACTCCCGAGCCGCTCCCGAGCCAACCCCTTCAAGGGCCTGTCTATAGCGACCTGCAAAGTTGCGCAGGCAGACCGATGAGGCAGACCGATGAGGACTCACATCGCCTCAGAAATGGGACCACTTCTGCACCCAACGAAAACACCTAAGACCACTAGTGCGGTGACGGGCGCTTTCCCTAACCATCATGGCACCGTCAAACGTACACCGGTCAATCTCGAGCTGAACCCATAAACCGTTTCAGTGAGCAAGTGTACCGCCTCTGCAATTCACTCCTGCTCAAGACTTTCGTGTGATATCCTTTGTACATGTTGTCCCGCAAAATACGCGAAATCATCGATATACACACAGGAAGCGTCTTGAACCATAGGCGTTAGTCACAACTACCTTTCTCCTCTCTGCGGAATGCTCCTTCTGACTAAGTCTCTAGTCTAGTAGAGATGCTTCTCTTCCTTTTGGGCAACTAGAGACTGCACATCCGCCAGAAGAAGCGCGCACGGCCCGATCTACTGCAGCTGCGCCGCGTCAAACACCCTGCCCGCATGCTACAAACCCTTGCAGACTCGGCTGCTCGACCAGGTTGCGAACTCTAGGTACATAGGTGGAAGAGGAGACATGATTATCGAGAACCAGGATTGGAACGGGTCCGACTGAACTGGCCTGAGCCGTCCGAGTGCGTCAGTCCATCCCGACTACAACAGCGTCTGCTAGTTCGTGGTGTCTCATATTCCATGTTCATAATTGACCAAACTGGACATAATATTGCCCCAAATGCAGAATAAGGTTTCTTGATTCCCATGGAGCTCAACCGACGAGCTACCACGAGGTCACTACAACCGCGTGGACCAAATCCACACGCCACGTTCTTTGCAGTCTGGTATGTGCGCTGGATTCGCGTCCAATTCTCGGTCTAACGACTAGCCCTACCGGATTCCAGAACCGGGCAGAATGCGAAGCCATTGACATCAATATGCAGTATGTGCAATTCAAAGTCCGCACTTGTCCCCTTTTTGGTGCATATGGTGTGTCGAAAGCGGAATTGCAGATCGGAACGGGCCTCAGCCGCGCTTGAAAGGACACATCGACACGAAGAGGCTTCCCAATCCTCAGCCCTGTGCCCTTTCAATTGCAGGGGATTTGGAATTTAGTCTGCCAACATAGTATGCCGTCACGACGAGGGGACGCATATCAGACACTTGCTATAGCTGTGGCTTCCGCATGGCTCTACCCGAGATTCGTTGTTTAGGCTAATGTTGACACCAGGTCTTCCCCAAACGCACGACACGGATCCACCAGGCACCCTTCCTCACCCTCGAGGTGACCCCAATCCCATTGTTCTTTGAAGATAACCAATCCCCGGGTTTGACATCTCGAAAGCGATAGGTACTTGCAGGTACAAACAGTACAAACGATAACCCAGATGCGGCGAGTACCCCAGCACGCCCGGCAGCCCACCCCAAACCTCGACTTACCCCACAATGTTCAAGCGCAGATCCTTTGTCTTTCTTTTCTGCTTTCGGGCGATTACAGCCAGGAGTAGCTCGCGTCGCTTGTGAGGTGCCATGGCGCGCAGCGGCATGACGCTCGCAAATCCCTTTCCAGTCAACGGACCTTAACTCTCCAGAGTTATACATGCGGACCGTTGGCACATCTACTACCAGGTCCGGGTGGATCCTTCACGCCCACAGCGGGTGAGAGTCAGTCCTTACGATTCCGAAGCCTTCCCCGTGTCCGACATCGCCTCGAAACGCCTCCCGTACAATCATGGCGTAGCTCAGGAGGCTGCGCCTTGTCAAACTGCAGGGTGGTCCTTTGTGGAAGTTGGCGGCATCTTCTCACCACGACCAAGTTCCGGTTCTAGAAGGACACTAGGAGGAAAATGCATTGGCGATCACAGTGCGGTAACGGATCTAGTCAGAGTCTTCCGTCCGCATTCAATCTCATGAATCTACCGCGCTTTCGGATCGCATTTCCCCAACTGGTCACCAATCACATCGCCCGCTCTCAGAAAACTTTAGTCCCTATTTCGCCTTTAATATCGGGACCTATGAAGGAATTGACGACGCCGCCAACAGCAACGAGGTAAACTCCTCTTCTGAAAGGGACTCCTCGCATTATTCTCCGCGCACCTGCGTCCGTGCCGCAATGCAGCGCCGAAGGATTGTGGGGTCGCATGTCTCTCCCCGGGTTTGGACTCGCCATTCATCTATCTTCACATTATTAATTGATTCTCTTCGCTGATTTGCGTGCTGGGAAGTGTGGAGAAAAGCTGCGGAGGGCACCGCGATCTGGCGGGCGGGTGTCCTTTGATGGCATCTATCACCGGTAACTGAACCCAGCTCTGCCGTACTGTTGTGTCACCATTGGGATGTGTGCTGAACCTGGATTGTCCTGGTCCTTTTGGCTGGTCCTGGTCCATCTGGCTTGCGCCATGGACGGAGAGTAGGGGAGCTTTTCCGACGACAGTCCAGATCCGTCGTGTGTGGAGGCTGGAGGCCTTACAACGTCCCCTTTTCGCAACTGCAAGACCAAGGGTCTGTTGCGCGGCCCTATCTTCGTGCATGAGCCACCGCTCAAGGTGTGGGGCGATGATGAGCGTCCCTTCAGGACCAGCACAGGAGACCAAGAGTCTTAGCAGCGTTGCATTAAGATGAAACTTTGTATTTTCACTGCGACCGTGGACGGCTCACATAGGCAGACATGATCAGGTTTGGGGAGCATTCTTTCATAACCACGGAGTGCAAATTGCCCAGTCCACAGGCAAATCCTGGATGGGATCTGTAGCGTGGCTGGCAGATGGCAATCGAGTGTCCGGCAGTTTGACCTTGAACAGGGACGTCAATAGGTACACAGTAACACCGTATACGTGACTTCCTTCGAACTGTTCAGAGAATTTGGGCTCGAGACACTTTCCATGGCTGTGATATACACGCACAGTTGTCGAGAATCCTTCTCATCATCTGGCGTATCGCCGTTCTCGCCGCCCCTCCATCCACAGCTCATCAGCTTCTATGCATACATGAGCACACCCTCCACCCAGCCCTACCAAACTTGATCTGCCTCCAACCTGCAGGAGACGAGAGACTTGATCAGCGACGCCGCTGTTGGAGCGCCCCTATCTGGTCCCCCGTTTCTGTGGCAGTGGGTCCGCGGATGCGTTGTGAAATGGGCGTTGTGAAATGGGCGATGTGAAACATGAATCTGGTTGGCTGACGCCGGCGATGCACAATTGTGCTATCAACGACAAACTCCAAAACACCACGAACCATGGGAAGCTCCTGTGTTGGCTCAGTTGGCTGAAGGCCATACCGCATGACACGGCCCTCTGGAAAATGCTGCCCGACATACACGCAGCCATCGAGCCTCCCAACTCTGCAAGGTAGCAGCAGCAGTTGCCGGCGTTGGGTACCCACCTGCCCACCCGTCGCAGCACCTCGAGAGAAGTTTGGTACCGGGCGGTGGCAGACATGTCAGAGCGTACCAAGTACCGGTTTTGAAGTGTCTCGTGTCACGCAGCACCTTTTGTGGAGCGTCATTTTTCAATTTCACAGAGGGGGTTCGAGTTCCCGTCGCTCCGGATTCCGAACCGAAGGATCCCCACGGCTTGCCGTGGGAGTGCTGGTCTGAAGAGTGAGTGGGTTTGGTTTGCTCGTTGTTGAGCGGGCTCACGACCTTTGATGCCCGAAATGCGAATCCGAGAGTCCGATATAAATCCATTATCCGCGCTTGTACAATAAACCATCGGCATCCTAGTCCCACCATACCACTGAGGGGATTCAGGATTCGATGGTCGCGTTGGAGGTGCGGTATACATAGTGAATTGCGCAGTAGCACGCTGAGCACCGCTGACTGCCCTTACTCTTCCAGGGTCCCCGCCTCGTTGAGAGGCGCAACTCAATATCGAACCCATGAGCTAGCGACCAAATGTCATCACGGTGCCAATATGGCCGAACGGATACCAGCGTCTACGCGGGAACTCGAAGACGCCCCGCCTTGATAATACCGCGCCGCAGCTGACATGTCGGCCCTGCGTCTGTCCGGCGGGTACGCCGTTTCCTGCGATGCGCTCGAATGCTCTCCGCTTGCGGTATGTAGTCTGGACTCTGCTCTTGACGGTACACCACAGGCAGCAGCGGTTGTTGCGGGACTTTCGTCCTGGGAACCCTTCACAGTTCGAAAGTGCCGACTGCAGATGTTGTGTGCCTATGGTGCTCCTCCTGCAGTTAGGTAACATCGCACACGGGCGTTTGCGCGCGCTTAGGGACGTGTTGGATGGGGGTCTCGATGACATCGATTCCTCTCCTTTTCTGACAACGCCTCCTCTTCTCCTACCAGCAGCGACGATGTCCAAGGAGAACAGTGTTAGAAGTATAACGGGTAGACCAAGGTAACCATTGGTACCAGTGTCACAACAACAGTCACAAGTTTGAAAAACTCATGAACCGAAAAGCCCAGGGAATAACACCCTGAACCCAGTAGTCTAGTTTTGATCATCTTAATACCTCCTCGTTGTTAAGGACGACCCTGTTCCCGTTTCGGGGAAGCTTCAAGCTGGGAGCCGCCCGTCACCCTGAACCGTGGAGCGCCAGGTTCACCTACGGATCTGAAACATGCCAGAGTGAGGGAGGGCTGTTCTGGTGTCTGTGCAGCAGTTGGCCCTGGTGGCTGGGGAGCTGGTCTAAAGTGGCGGGAACCTGGATTATAGTACCGAGTTTTGTGAAACAGAAAGGGGGTTGTTGCGGGGAAGGGAACGGGTCTCGAGGTTGGGCTTGTGATGAGATGATGATGCGGCATCGAATTCGAGGAGGGCCTTGGAAGTTTTGCATGCATGGAAAGAGGGGGTGGGATTTGAAAGCGGGAATCGACCGCCAGAAGGGCAAGTTAAGCTGAGAGACGTTACAGAGCATAGCTTTGGGTCATGCGTTTGGTAGAGTATAATATGTATTCCGTAAACTATCTGATTGATTTCTGGTTGCAGCTTTTGGTTTTCCCCTTTTTTGTGCGCTCGATAGATGATTGTGTTTTGGAAAAGAAACCAGCAGGCCTTGAGGTCTACTTGGCCTACAGACGAAACAGAAAGGGGGTATTTGTATATCGCTGATAAGATGTTGCGCGAGAGACAAGAAATGCAAGTACCATAACCTAGCGTATAGTACGTAGGTCGACCGTCCAAGCCGACCAGGAAGGAAGGAAGTAAAGTTAAGATATGTTAAAGCTGAAGAAGACAAGGGGTATTGGGTATGTTTAGGGTATGTATAAAGATTCAGGGAATCCGCGAAACGCCGGTGCAGAAATAGACTAAGCAGGGTAGGCAGTGTAGCGCAGTAGTGGGGAGGTAAGATATGTGAAGAATCAAACAGAGCAAACCTCCCACCAACAAGCCAGTTGCCCAACCCAAACCGTCAAACCAACCGACAACCCAAATAATCCGCAGCGAAAGCGTGGAAAAAAGAAAAGAGCCCATCCACGAACGCCGTCTAGCCAAGTCCTGTATGAAGTAGAAATAGAATGGCATATAAAGTTCCGTACGCCCGCGCGACTAAGCGGAGCCAGGCAATATAGAATCGCCCGGGCCCAAGCTCTGCGGAGTCGCACAACGCCAACACCGACAAACTAAGGAGGATAGAGGAAGGGTGAATAGACTAAAGACGGGGAAGACGGGACGATTTTACAATGATAATATGTGAGGTGTAATATGCGTGTGCAAGAAAGTATTGAGTAAGGCGAAAGGGATGGTTAGCGACAAGCACTACAGGGCGAGCCCTGTGCCGTCACCACTCCATCGATAGAGCGACAGCATCTCTCGACGCCGCAGCTGCGCAAACTCGGCGTGGTCATCCATGCCTCTGCCGCGCACCTGCTGCAAAGCCGAGCGCATGACTTTTCGGAAATTTCGCTGCAAGAAGATGTTTGGTTAGCATGATTCTAACTCATTTCGGGAATATTGGGGAAGTGTGAGAGAAGATCCCAAGAGCCAGGTGCCAAGAGGGTAGGTCGATGCGCATAGCCGGGTTCCCAGTTTCTGGGGAAGTTATGCGGAGAATTTGGTGGCAATGGAAACAAAGGCTGAAAGCGGATGAAGGAGGACAAAACACTCACCTGATATTCGGTATTGAGCGTGACGATGCAGGCTTCGTGCGCGCGCACAATGGTCTCGCAAGCCTTGACGACGTTGGGGTTCGCCTCGCCTTGAAGCTTATCGGCGATCAGGAGCAGAAGGAAACTACCTTGCAGCAGATAGATGCCGAAAAAGAACGGCATAAAGCTGAGGTCAGGGTCCAGCTCCAAAATGTCGTTGAGCGCCTCCGCAGCGGATACTGCGTGGCCGGTGGCGTCGATAAACGACTGCGACGAGATCCACAGATCGTTATCGTCCAGCAACGAGATGGGATCCCATTTACCGTTGAGAAGGATGTGAAGTGTGTGCATTAGATGCGTCCCATATGCCACCACAATCTTGGCCCTCATCAACGATTCTTGTGCCCTCGAGGTTGAGGAGTTCACAGATCGCACAGATGGTGTCCCAGGATGCAGTGACTCATGTGTCGCCTCTACATTGGCCTCATTGGTAGCCCTCAACTTTAGCTCTTGCAGTGTCTCACCGTAGGCTTCCAGCTGGCGGGTGATCTCCGCTGCGTGATCATCCCAGTCTGAGCCGTTGCGGAATCGACCGAATCGAGGGTGCTGTCGGGCGTGGTTCAGGTCGACGATCTCCCCGAGTATGGTCATGAGAGGTAGGAAAAATCCGAATATACTGTGTCCGGTGCACTCGTAAGAGGGACCTCGGCGTCGTAGAGGGGAGTGTGAATCTGAAAACGTTTGAGCGGAGTCCCCATTGTAAAATTCGCCTGCTTGCCAGAGGGAGTCATCTACCGGTTGAAGCAGACCGTCACATTCTAGATCAAGAAGTGACAGCGGTCTGTTATAGCACAAAGCTAGGTGGCGATCCACGGTGTACAACAGCCACCATATCCTTCTGCGCTCTTCGCGTTGCTCCTCGGTGAGGTTGATCGGGGCGTTCTGTCCATTCGGCTGCGTTCCGTGTATGTGTTCCATGTCGACCTCTCCTTGGGCGTCATCGTCGTCGTTGTGTTCCGGTGGTGGTGTCAGTGGCACCTCCTTGCCTAGTTTCAATTCCCTCGCTAACGACCATGCAGCGTTCCACCAGCGGAGTGATGCAGCTTTGTACTCGCTTGCAGATATGACAATTGCCAGATGCATGTATGTAGCGATGTCGTCCAGACCACCGGGTGCGCCCGGCAACCCGATTTCAGCGTCCTGCGCAGGCATACCAAAGCTGGTCAATGTCGCAGCCCCCACTGCGGGATGATTGAAAGTGGGGCTGGCGTCGTCGCCAGGAGAGGCATGTACGAGCGGCTTCAGGAGGCTGATGGTCAGGTTGATGAGCTTCTCCGACAACTGGCTACGAGCGGATGGCGAAGATGCCAGATAAGGTGATTCGCTCGTAAGGCAGCCGATCCAGAGCATGCTGGCGAGCAATGCCGGGCTGCAGACGCGGGGGCTGTTCTGCCTCAAGAAGGAGCGTTTCCGGAAAACGTAGCCCAGAACGTACGGCGATACAGGTTGCATGAAGGCTGCTGAGGAACTCTGAAAGTACAGCTCCAATAGTTCGCAAGCCAGCGAGATTGGCATGATGTTGGTGAGATGAGGAATGAGCGGCTGCAGAACGGGGTACCTCAGTTGTTGAGAGGCACTGGTATGGTGTGCGCTCTGGTACATGGACGTCGAGGGCGACGGCAGGGACATCCAACCAGGGGAGCCAGACACTGGAGATTGGCCAATAAAGCCAGGCATAGGCGACTCTGCAGTCGGTATCCTGAATGCGTTCTGTGGCGCGTGCGCACTTTGTGGGCTCATCATGGAGTACGGGCTGTCAGAATATTCCGCCATACCGTTGGATGCTATGATGGGGTGCATTCCGTGCTGCATCATGGGATGCGGAGAATGGTGCATGAGGTTGCGGTTGAAGTCGTCCATGGACGCGTACTCGGGGATAGGGGCGTGCATCGTTAGACCCTGAGTCTGTAATCGCGGAGGTTGCATCGGGCCCATGCCGTCGTTCGAGACGCCCATGGGGTGCACACCATGTTCGGGGATGGTGTCAATGGCCCCGAGGCTCATGGTCCGCGAGATTGGCGTGACATTCTGGTACATGGAAGATCCATCCATTGCCCGAGTTGTGGATATGCTTGCTGACCGGTTGGAAGGTGGCAGGCTGGGAGGAGGGAGATCTGGCAAAGGTCGCTGCACTGTACGCTCCACACCATTCTGTGCAGGTTTAGCAGGTTTCTCATCCCTGGGAAGGCCTTTGGTCTGTGACTGAGGGCTGCCGGATGCGGAGTCGCCTGAGGGCGCAGCAGTGCCATTTGATGGTGCGGTTGCTGCCGCTGCTGCTGCTGCCGCGGCCGCTTGTTGTTGAGCAATGTCTTTCCTGGAAGCTTTTCCGCGCTTCTTGCGCTCCCGTACGTATTCACACGTGAGGCCAAATTCTGGAAATGTATTAGCGTTGGTTTTGCTTCGGACGGCGCCACAGCTGTCACTGTTTCGCTTCAGTGGAGCTTGTTGAGATGACATACCCATACAATGCGCACAAGGCGCCTTGCCGTCACATTTGGTTCGCAACTGATTGCACTGGTCACACGCCCGACTGATGCGGCGTCGTACAGGTCCCGAGGTTGCTGCCCGTCCCGCCCGCTCGTGGAGCATTGCTGTGCGCTGGTCCCGGGGTGCTGCAGCCAAGGGGCCATTGGCGTAGGGTAGTCGATGAGGTTTGACCATGGGCTTGCCGCCGGGCAGAACATGGCGATTCTGGTGGAATTGCAGCGCAGCGTACTGAGAGGTATGGGCTAGTGTGTCGAGGGGTGACGGGGCCATGTGCTGCGCAGCCAGATGCTGATGTTGGTCTACCATGGCTGGCGTAGGTAGATGATGGCTGAAGGCCGGCTGGTATTGATGGAGCCCGGTGGAAAGCATATTGCTAGTGTCCGCTGTGGCCTCGGCCACAACTGCACCTGATGTCCAAAGTGGAATGATCAATGGTGAAGTATACCAGGATGGATGGCTCCCAAGAGGACCAATGGAGGGATCGGGGTCGGTTGGATGGGGACTGGGTGGGTTTATGGGGGGAATGGTGAATGGGGGAAGGGGTCCCGTGGATGACTATGTCAGGATGTTGGCGGGATTGTTCAGGATTCTCAGCACCGGGCTGGGAGGCGATGGCCAACAAGAAGTATGGATGGGCAATGGAGGAGTAACGGTACGGTGGGCGAGATGATGGTCGACTGCAGGTGCCTGAGTACAATATAGCTGCCGGCGCGGAAGCAGCTCTGGCTTTCCCTTCTTAGTTGAGCCCGCGGGGTATAGCACAGCTTTTGGACGCACAGGGTGGCCAATACCGGAGAGAGCATGGGAGGGCATGGGCGAGCATGGGGAGCGCTGGTCCCATCTCCGGGCCTAGCTGCATCGCGCGTCAGAAAGAGCCCTGGGCCCCAGAAACATGGGTTGATGAGGAGACTTGTCTGCTGCAGAGCAGTGACCAGCAGTAACTCGTCCAGGGCGGACAGTGTCCAGGTTGGTGTCCAAGTGTCCAGGTGTCCAGGTGTCCAGATGTCCAGGTGTCCCCAGGCAGTGTCGGTGTTTCCAAGCTGTCTTGCTGCTGCGGTGCGGTGCGCGACCGTCACGGCCCTGCGCAACCCCCGTTCCGGTCGAGCAGGCCCACAACAGGCGCAGAGATGCAGAAGAGACGCAGACGCAGGCTTCTGAGATGCTCCGCCGGGGTGCTGCAGCAGCCCTCTCCAGCATCCCTCCATCTGAGTCCATCCATCACCAGCATCATCCGCCAACATCCATGCTGTGCCCTGGGCGCACGCCCCTGGCGCACAGCAACGCTTCCACGTTGAGCACAGTCCACAAAGCCGCTGGATCGTCGGTGCCGCGAGAGCTTGAGCGTGTGCGGATGCACCCCAAAAAAATGCTCGCCGCGGGTCAGGCCCTCAATCAAAAAATGATATTGGTTGATCGGTGCGATCCTGGCCCTATATGCGACCGTCTTAAGAGGCGCCCCCCGTACCGATGCCGGCTGGACATGTACCCTTTCGTACCCACGAACCACCAGCTCCGCCAACGACCCACCGCTGGACCACCTCTTGGGCGATCAGGAAACAAGAGGCGTCGTGATTGGCGTGCGCCGCCCGCGCTCTGTGCTCCGCCAGCAAAACGGGCAGCCGAAGGGGGGTTGGGGCCTCAAGAGCACGCGGTCCTACGCCGAGTCCTCTGGAGCGTTCATGATCCATCGCGCACCGCCGTCGTCCGCCGTATACGTACCAACTACTATCGCTATACCACCCCAGGGAACAGTGGGAAGGGAGAGAGTCGTCCAGGACCGCATCAGACTCTCCCTTGAATCCTTTCCAACCCCAGCCGTCGATGCGGCTTGCCAGCGAGCCAGAGCTGCCGTCGCCCCCTCCGTCTGCCGGTCATACTGCATCCGAGTGATTCTCATCCTTTCCCACTCGCCGTCCGCCATCCGCCATGATCCCATTCTGCTTGCTTGCCTGTTGTTGCTTGCCCGCCGCTGGCCTCAGCCTGTTCATCCAGAATTCTACCAGAAGCAGCCGGTGAGGCATGAATCAATGCCAACGAGGCGCCGATGGAAAACGGTCTCAGGGCCTTCCAAAACGCTTCCAGAGCATCGAGGTTGTACGCCTGTAGATCCGGCTCCCGGACGGGGTTACCCCAGAAACAAATCGCTTACGTCAACCGCGATGAAAGGGTCCGTGGTGCTCTGGCGCATGATAATGTCCTCCATTATCGAGCTCGGTAATGCATGTTATGAAGCTCCTCCCTCCACAGCATGAGGAGACGTAGTCAGTAGACTAGGTTTGTCGCCTGCGTGCGGTGGGGAGACCATCAGGATGCCACTCTGCATCTGGAGAAGAGGCCTGGGACGTGCGAGCTCTGGACTATAATACGCCTGTTAAGACGTGAGGTCCAAAATGAGAGGTCACGGCACGGCCAAGTCAGCGTTCCCGGTCCCGACTTCCCAGTCGTCGGCCTATGATAGCAATGAGTGGCGGCGCCATGTGCAGACGCTGTGCGCTAAGAAGAGCGTCTCCCCGTTCGGCCATGTTGGCCTTGCCCGCTTGAGTATCCGCGTCGCGAGAGATGCATCGCGACCGTTGTCACTATCGATAATAACGTTTGGCGAGATCGTTGAGCCCACCTCTGACATGACTTGCTAGTTCATCGCGTTTCAATAGACGACTGCTGTTATCGAAGCGTGGTCGACGACTAGTAGACCTTGACCGCCAGCGAGTCGAGTGATCCGCATCCTGGATGGCTTCTGTAATGCCAGCGGATCGCTCCGCATCTCAACGGCCAGGTCCTTACCTCATTTACTCCACAGCGCTTTCGACAGCTTGGCGTCCTCTAGCTGCAGGAACGGTGAGATAGATTTCGACTGAAAACGCTGGATACCTTGGCCGTGCATCCCTCCGGGCGATCCATAGCAAAGCCGCCCTAATGACCAGGACAAGGAAGAGCCATCTTCCTAAGGCTGGCTGTGAGGATGGGAACTGTTCGAGTCCAATTTCCCAAGGAAGCTTCTCATCCGAGAGGCTCCTGACCAGGATGTCGTATTCGCCATCGCATAACTTGTGAAGAGATCTGATGAAGGAAGATAACAGTCCCTATGCTGGCTGACGAGGGAATCAACTGCTGCGGCGGACTGCCCTCCGCTGTCTGTTGAGAGATGCCCAGTCGATAACTAGGGTGGTTTAGCTCCACACCCGTTCGGGAACGGGTGGTTTTCTCCGCGAGCGCCAGCGCAGCCGCAAAAGCACGCGACTTGGAAGAACGGTTCGTGGTGTCTGCATCGTGACTCCTGCTTGCCATGCATTCAATAGCCCCGTTCTTCGGTAAAGCGGCAGATGAACCGGGCAGCAGATGGAGTGAATGCCTCACAGCCACTCAGAGGGCCCCCATTCCCTCCACCAGCGACAAACCCACCGAATCCCACCCAACCTGGGGCAGCGATCCCAGCCCAAGGATCGCTCTCGAACCCTAACACTCAGTTGCCGCTTACCTGAAATTTTTAGCGGAAGGGGAGGGCCACCCAAAGCGTAACGGGGGATGACAGAACTGCACGTGGAATTGCGAAGCCACCGGATTAGACCAGAACTGTGCATTAAATGACCACCAATAGTAATTTTGGAATTTCGGCCTTTGTTTGAACTGGTTTTTGCCTCGATTCTGCAGCATAATGCCCTGGATGCCACCTGTGCAGCAGTCGTTACGGAGATTTGGCCTGGCAGTCTGAGCAGTCTCATCCCGTATGGCCAAAGGGGACATTTGTGTCTTTGTCAATCCGATGGATATGACATCGCCACTCTATCACGAAGGTCGCACAGTGATGACCGCCTTTCTCTTGGGGGCCATGTCTCGCCATGTCCGTCCAATCACGAGACCAAAGGCGTGGGCTTGGGTGGCTACTTTTGGGAGGTACTCCGTACTGAGTGTCGAGGCGACTACCCTGGATCTTCGATATGAAGTGTGGGTCCGCCTGGGCTGCTGTTCACAAACTCAGAACAACACAGCTGGAGCCTGGGCTGAACATTATTGAAGTCTGAAAGATGGAGGCGAGACGCAAACGAGCCCCCGTCGCGGTGCTGGTGACTAGACCGCATTCTCGGATACCAAAGGCCCGACATCTGGAGCGGCAAAGCCCGACTCCATAGCGCGTGCGGGACAATGTGCGATGCCGAAAAAAGGGTCCGACCAACGATATTGCCTCCGTCGATCGGATTCTCACTCTTCGGAGTGTAAGAACAACGCGGCGAAGGACCAGGGAGAACCACATGCCCACAGGAAGTGAACAGCGTACACACGGGGGCAGTGGCGGCTCTCCAAGCCTGAGCGAAATTCGGTTCGTTGATCTCTACCAGTAGATATTGCGATGCAGCAAAGCTGCATGGGAAAGTGCGGAGTAGTGGGTCTCCGCCACCAGCTGAGCGTCGAGGAGAGTTACTGAGTGAGATGTACACCATTATCTGGGAACTTGTCTGACCACATGTGATCAATCCATCGACGAATCCCATTTCGAAGACATCTGCGGGATGCTTTGGAATCGATGGATACCGGACCAGACAACAAGAACCCAAAAGGGATGGGAAATGAAGGCATAACCTGCGTCGCTGATGTCTGAGCTTGGCTGCTCATCCTCCTCCTTCCTTCTTCGTTAGCAAGCTGATTCCCCTTTTCTCCTAGGAGTACTCCGTAGACAGGATTGTGGCGTAGAAGATAAAGTTTGCCAAATGAATCCATACTGAGATCCTAGAGTAACCTGCTCAACACCCCCAACCCACACGAGGTACACAGTGGCGTTCTTGCCCTCCATCGCTAAGGTCCTGAGTCCGAGCTTGAGCTGAAAGCATGGACGGGAACCATGCTCGAGGCCATGTGCTTGCCCGCGGACCTGTCTTTTGGAACTGGGCTCCCACACCTCCACCAGGAGAGAATGGAGTACCAAAGGTGGTTGAACAGTGACGATCTACTGCTCGCTCGTGACTATTTTGGGCTCTGTACTTGAATTGAGGGTTTGTCCAAATACGGGAGGCAAATGATATCGCCTCGCAGAGTGGCTTGGAGGGACTCTATCCTCACCTGAATGGTAGACAGCCGAACGCAGAGGCCAGCAGGCAGGGACCGGGGCGCGTCTACCCCGCGTGAGCAGCGCGTTGAAATTGTGTCTTCGTCAGCTACATGGAATCGCAACGGTGGGATGATGGTCACGTTGGACCATGTTACGGTATCAAAGGCAGAGTCAGGTGTTGATGTGGTGGTTCATCGACGTCGAAGAGAAGTACTCGGGCAGCCGTGAATGGAGAGGGAGAACCTGCCAAGGCGCCGTTAGATGCGCGCTAGAACGGCTTGGGCAAGGTGCTGGGAGCTATCGATCTGATGTCACAACCTTGAACCGACGTCCAGCGACAAGACAGAACGAGCACAGCACAATTCCGCCCGCGCCCAATCCAACACTTTGCTCTGGCCCTCCAACCGGTTTTGGCACGCCTGCTCCTGTCCGTTAATTAATCGAGGAGGTCACGTTCGAATCGCCGCCATGTCGCTGGAGACTATCACGACCATCTCCCCTATCACCAACAAGCCCATCCTCACCCGCACCGGCCTCTCCGAAGAGGATCTGCAGTCTATTCCTGAGAAGGCTGTACAGGCCTTTGAGTCCTTCCGCCGCACTTCTCTCGAGGAGAGGCAGAAAATCGTCAAGAAGGCGTTGCAATTGCTTGGTGAACGCCAAGATGATCTGGGAAAGGAGATCACGGAGCAGATGGGTCGCCCCATAGCCTACACGCCCAAGGAAATCTCCACCGCCGTAATGCGTGGCGAGTATCTGCTCAAAATCAGCGGCGAGACCCTCGAGGACACAGAGGGCGAGCCGGAAAAGGGCTTCCAGCGCTATATCAGAAAGGTCCCTGTAGGGCCAGTGCTGATTCTATTTCCGTGGAACGTACGTTTTCGGTGGCGACGAAATAGATTTCATCTATCTCACGTGCTAACGGCTCCCTGCAGTACCCGTACCTCACCCTGGTGAACTCGATAGTCCCAGCTTTGCTCGCTGGAAACTCGGTCATCCTCAAGCCCTCTCCCCAGACGCCGACCAGCGCGGAGCAGATGCAGCGTGTCTTTAGCGATGCGGGGCTACCTGAAGGGGTCATCCAGGTCTTTCACTCTGGTTCTCTGACCCAGATCGAGACACTGGTTCGTTCCCCGCAGATTCAGCTCGTATGCTTCACAGGCTCGGTTGCCAACGGCCTAGCGATGCAGAATGCTGCAAGTGACCGTGTAGCAGTGCGCGTTGGGCTTGAGCTGGGTGGTAAGGACCCCGCATACGTCCGATCCGACGTCGACGTAAAGTGGGCTGCCGAAGAGATCGTCGATGGTGCTATTTTCAATTCTGGCCAGAGTTGCTGCAGTGTCGAGCGCGTGTACGTGGACGAGAAGATCCACGACGAATTCGTCTCAGCCATGCAAGATGTGCTCAAAGGGTACGTCTTGGGAGACCCCTTTGACAAGAAGACGCATGTGGGACCTGTGGTTTCGAAACGATCTGCAGAGACCATTCGTGCCCATATCAAGGACGCTCTGGACAAAGGGGCCAAGGATGCCACGCCAGACAACGAGTCCTTCCAGTCTCCGCCCACGGATGGTAATTATGTTGCGCCCACCCTCCTGACCAACGTGAACCATGACATGGCTGTCATGACGGAGGAGACCTTTGGCCCCGTGATTCCCGTGATGAAGGTAAAGAACGATGCCGAGGCGATCAAACTTATGAACGACAGCCAGTTCGGGTTGACTGCTAGCATATGGACCAAGGATGTTGTTAAGGGCCATGAGCTGATCGACGATCTCGAAGCCGGCACTGTATTCGTGAACCGTTGTGATTATCCTTCACCGGTAAGCTGCATATTCTTGGTTACTACTACTTCGCCTGACGTGTGTTTAGGATCTTGCGTGGGTGGGATGGAAAGACTCCGGGAAGGGACAAACACTGAGCAAATTCGGTTTCGACCAGTTCGTGAAGCTGAAGAGCTACCACGTCAAGGACTACCCCAAATAGACCACTGCAGATCCCATGTTCTACCTTGTTACAACTAGATATCCCCTGCATGCCTGTTCGAGAATAGTTAGCGCTTGACGTTCCACTAAAGGGCCACGGGTCGCGTCCTCGCCTTCAAGTGTTGCACGGCAACGAGCAACGACAAGTCAGTCACTCAACAAAATCATACTTCAATTCGTCAGCGACTGGGCACCCGTGTTTCATATAATGCACCGCGATATTGGCTGATCATCCAGCAACCGCAAGGCACAGTTTGCACGCGTTGGGGTGCCTGGCAGAGGAACGCAAGCTCCCATGCAAGGTCGGTAGCACCACGGCGCACACTTGGCCAGCCCCGACGCGGTTTACTTCTATACCTTCAACCCTTCTGCAACCACGTCAAAGCCATGCTTGCGGCATTGGCAATGCCTTCATGCAAACCTCAATACAAGAGAAATTTGGTCGAGTTGAGCCGTTCAACACTTTACGGCTACAAGTGAGTTGGTTCGAGCAGACCGATATGTCCAGGATCGGCATTTTCCTTTCCCATCCGTCACATTCCAGAGCAACTCGGGGAAAAAGACTCTTCATGTTATCCCAAGAATGTGTCACCTCTCCTCATTAGCATTGTCCTCTGCAGGCAAGGAATGAGTGAAAACCGTCGCGTGGCGCTCCGTCTCTATGGCACCGCTTAGGGAGTGCTCATATCCCACCTCCTTTAAGACAGCTGAGCCCCTTTCAGCAGTTTTTTTCTCTCTTTTTTCTTTTCTCTTCAAACTCGTCCTTTTTGTCCATCATTGATGGTCGAGACAGCCGGCCAAGGGGTACCATAGCTCGACCTTTGTTGGTGTTTCTTGGCGTTGAACTCGTGTCTACATTTTGTTCCTTTTCTTTAGCGTGCGATATCTCTTCCCAGTTCAATACCCTATCGGAATAGAAAATTTGTCATTCTTGGCTTTCTCGAAACATATCTGGATTACACCGTCTTCGACCAAAAGCACAACCATGGGATTCAAAGACATTATTGGCAAGGTGCGGAAGGCCATTTTGTGCTGTGGGGACAACAAGAAGAAGGAGTCGATGGAGATTGTATGTGACACTGCGAGCACCCGGACGGCAAACACACTGATACATTTGCTAGGGACCACCGACGGATGTACGTCGAGGGGCCTGGTCGATGCCTGGGCTGTCCAAGGAACAGTGAGTGATAGCTATTCATTTGGAGCGACAAGCTTGGATACGATTTTCCACACCGAGACGTATCCCCTAGGCGATCTTTTCGATCCATCTCAACGGTTTCGGCCTGCGAAATCAATCGTGGCCCCCGCGGCCATACCAACTTCCTCACTATCTTCGTCTCCTCCATCATTCCCCAGATCCAGCCACGCTAACATCCCGCGCAGAGAAGCACTCATCCGCGAAAAAGCCTCCTCAGACGCCCGCCTCATCTCCCTGACGTCCTTCCCACCCCTCGACACCAGCACCAGCAACCCCACCAACAACCACACCCAAAGCCCCAGCTCCGCACCCTCCTCACCAGCGCACTCCTTCCCACCTTCGCTCTCCTCATCCCGCAGCCCCTCCGCCACCCTCCTCAACTCCGCCTCCTCCAACCTGCCCACCTCCTTGCCTACCCCTCCGCGCAGGGAATTCTCCGACTCAATGGTACCCGCGAAGGTCCCCGCGTCGGCGCACGCGGATACTGGCGCTGGCGCTGGCGCTGGCGCTGGCGCTGTGGAAGGATGATGAAGGGGTTCTGGGAGCGCACGAGGAGGCTGAGTAGTACGCTTACCCATGGCAGTAGTCCTCCGCAGGCCAAAAGCCACGGCCACGGAAATGGGCGATATCGCAGTGTAAGGGGAGGTGGGGTGGGGAAGAAGGCTGGAGCAGAGGAGGATGAGGGTGTTGTGCTCTTGAACCTGGACCTTGCGTTTAAGGAGAAGTGAAGGGATTCCGATAGGGGCAGTGCGAGGAGTGCTGAGGGGTTTGAGGTGCAGGATTGTGTTGGGGTTGCGCAGGAGGGTGGTGCGCCTGGGGTTGCGTCCGTGGAGGAGAAGAACGGCAGCGAGGTTAAGAGTGTCGAAGATCCTTTTGCTAGTAAGACTTGCATTGGGGGCGCGAGGACGAGCAGCGACGACGGGGGTAGCATGATTGGTGCTGGGCAGCGTCCTGTTGGCGAGCGCATGCCGCTCGTGCAGGCGAGTTGAGGTGCTTCGATGCAGAAGATTGACTACATTCTTCTCGATCACTGCGGTGGAGAAGGAGAAAAAGGGAGAGTTCATGGGAGACTACGGTAGATTGAGAAGGATGTGATAATGCCAGTATGGAAGACGGGCAGGAAGGGTGTACAAGAGGGGGAGCCCGTTTAGTACTCTAGGGAGTTCGGAACCAAAAAATTGTTGTAGGAGTAATGAGTATGCGTATGCGTGTCTAGATCAGTATTTTAGAGGGGCTGCTCGAATGAAATTTTCCAGAGTCAATATTATACTTCTCCGCACAATCATAGGATAGTCCGTCCGTATACATGATGTTCACGACAGAAAAACGATATGTACTTTCAACGTTTAATCTTTCAACGTTTAATGGTTTAATCTTGCTTTACATACACGACCTTCTCAATTAACAAAGCGTTCCCTCTTGGTACAGCGGAGTGAAAAGTATTCTGGTTTATGGAGATATTTAAATCGTTGGAGGTGTAATTATTACAGCCAGCGGTGCGCATGACTTTCCCCTGAAGCGTCTTTCTCGTTATTCTTTGCCGCACTCTCAGATCACCGCCTTTGTTTCTCCGTATAATGCCTATGCGGTTGCTAATATAGGTGTTTTTCCGCTCGTAAGATCGGTACATTCGATCCCTTATTTAAGGGTTAACAGTTTTATCCTTAGTATGCCTAACAGGCAAGGGCTAACAGACTACCCGAGGGTAGTAGCTAGACCCGGGTTAGAGTGTGAATCTACGAGCCCTTTTAACGCGTAGTACTTACCATTAGGCCCTTAAAACCCACATTCCTAGATCATTATTCATGAAAATGTCTCCATTCGAATGTGTGCACGAACCTTTGTCTTAGTCCTTTACGTTCAACTCGCTAGAGAGCTACCCAGCAACTGCAAAAAACCCCTGGACGGCGACGACCATGCGTCTGCACAAGTGTACTCCTACAAAACACGGAGTCCGTCAACACTTTAGACGTAGAAATGGTAGAACAGTATCGGGGTCACTAGGGGTGTAGAGTTTTTCGGTGGGTTAGGCACTGTACGGATTGCTCCCCCATGCCCGATTCTCTAAGCGCCAACGAGAGCAGCAAAATAGCAAGGTGAAATCGTGAAAAGTTGTTCCCGATTGACTCGTGCGACGAATATAGAGATGAACTACTTTCTCCCCGCCCGCCCAAAAAACGAGACCCAGAATAACGCCATAAAAATGCAATGGTATCAATGCCAAAATCAGTCAGTCCCCCTTGCCGAACTCCCACGCCTTTTCTGCGCCTGGGCCCTTCATCACGGACATACGATAAAAGCCCCGTAAACCCTCTCAAGCGTTCATTCCCACATCTACACACCTCCATCGCGCTGGGGTCCCGCACTGCGGAAATCCTCCGGCCTGAAGACCCTCAACTCCTCTTCCCGCACGACCGCCACCGTTGAACCTCTCCCATTCCCGACAAGACTCGGCGGCCGAATCTCATCCTTCTGTTCGATCGCCCTCCTCTTGTCCAGTGCAAACCCCGTATAACTCCTCGGTAAGTACATCCCCGGGTGCCATAACACAAAGACGACCAACGTCGCCAGAATGGGCAGCGCGTCGAACACCCAGAAGCACCACTCATGGCTCTGCAGATACTTCAACCCGGTCCCCTTGTCATGGGGGATCTCGACGGTACGGTAGATGGCGCGAAGCGTAATGAGTCCCGCAGCCGTGTTGATCATGCCGCTGAGACGGCGCCACATGGCGAAGTCTCCCAGGTCTTCGTCGCGCCATTTCCGCGAAATGACGAAGTAGCGGATGGCGATCACGGCGAAGGAGGCGAAACACGACATCTGCAGGATAAGACCGAAGATGAGGATGATGCGGCCGGGGAGCATCTTCTTCTCCGAGGTCTCGATGCTGCGGTCGTGGCTGGGGTCGTGGTCGAAGCTGCGGGAGATGAGGCCTCCGCCGATGAGCTGGATGAGGAAGGAGGTGAGGTCGAAAATGACGAAGGTGGGGGTGATCCAGCGGGGGAAGCACCAGAGGGTTCTGAATTCGAGGGCGTGGGTTGGGCAGGAGAACCACACGACGCGGCTGAAGGCGGTGTAGCAAGCAGCAGCAAGGAAGGATGGGGCGAGCAGTATCATGAGGAAGGCGATGAGGAAAGGGAGGTCGTTGTGTTCATTGTGAGCGGAGAGGGCGCGGCAGATGAAGCCTACGGCTTCCATGAGAACGCCAATGAGGGCGGTCCAAAAGAACCAGGAACGGTAGCGGAAGTATTGGTAGACGAGGAAGGCGGAGACGAGGGGAAAAAAGATGGCGCCCACAATGGCAACGGGGAGGTTTGGGTCATAGATGTAGGGGTTGATTACGCCATTTCCTGGCAAGAGGGTTAGCTGAGAGACATTTCGCTTGTAGACTGTTCACTCACTCAAGTGGACGGTGCGTCTCGCGACGAGAGTCACAATGTTTAGTGATTTCAGAGGGTCGTGGAGATGGTGGGCCATGGTTGAAGTCTACGTCTTGAAATCGGACCCGAACGTAGACTCATGTCGCAACAAGGTTGTCGCCAGTGAGGGCTTTACGAACCAGCTCGCTCGTACAAACACGAGGAGAGCAGAGGAGAAGAGGAGAAGCGGTGATCATGGCGGGAGGGCGGGATGAGAGGTAATTAACCTGGAGGAGAAATGCTAAGAAGTCAAGGCTTGGCTGTTGGCGGCGGAGTCGTAAAGACGGGTTGGCCAACGCGTCTCCCAGGTCTGGGCGGACGTCTGTCCGGGAAGACAAACAGCAGAAAGAGGGTCTGCACGTGGGATAGATTGGCCGACGCAAGATGCCTAGGGAAGTGTCGTCGCACCGGGTTTGCTGACCTGCTGGCAACAAGCAGAACAGGTGTGTTCTGGGTGGGCGGAAACCTTGGAAGAGACAGAAAGCGGCGGATGGTGTAGCATCAGATGCTACGACAGCGCAACGATGGATCTCTCGGCGGGCTGGGCGACGGGGAGGAGATGCCTGATCGGCGTAAGGGCAGAAGCAGATAGGAGAGCAGCATTGCGACGAGAGGCATCTCGAGACGTGTGTTTTGTCTTGGTTTGCTTGGCCGCCCCCTTGGCGGAACCTGGCACAACAATGATGAGAAATTCGCGGTTCTCCGCGGCTGGGAATGGAGAGTCGACTCCGTAGAGGTGGTTGCGGTGTGGTGGAAAGGGGTCGTTGGGATGGAAAAGCTGGTGGAGGGAGGTCGATTGTATTTGCGATGGAAAGAGACGCGAGTCGGGCACGGCGGAACACACGTAGTCACGTGACGATCCACCGCCATCTGCATATGTATTGTGTACATTGCATGACAGTAAAATGTACAGAGGGCTTGAAATTGCTCCCCTTATCGCAATAATGTCAATGGAAAGTTCAAGAAGGAAATATGTAGAAGACCCTAAATAGAATGAATCACGTGTCAGCACGCTGAGATTCTGTTCCAATAAAGTGGAAAGGCCGCGGCCCAGCACGGAAGATTTATTGCACAACATAAAGAGATGGATGTGAAGGGCTTCACTCATGCCAAACTTAGGATCAGATAGGGAAGGTGCAACTAGTCTTACCTAGGTAGCGTCCTTCATAAGCTTTCTCTGCGTGGGTATAGTGCGTTGGTTTCTGACACTATTGCCAATGGAGTTTCCAAGGTTCTCTGGTTACCATTACGCCGTGGATCCATGGCAATCCTACCATAGGGTAGGTATGATTACTGGTAACTGTTCTTGAACCCAGACACTCTCTACCCCTACTGGCAGTGACGCAGAAATCGTCTACACGTTAGCAAATGCGCCTCGTTTCAGGTCTATGACTTTTCCAAAAACGGCCAGATTCTCTGCACCTCCGCCGGCGACATGTTGTACTCATTGCTTCTGGACATGATGACTTGAAGCAACTCTTCGTTCTGTTGCTGTTTCGTTGCGAAATCAAGCTGGGGGGCAATCCAACCCTCAGCATCAGTGTCGAGGAGCTTCCTGGCAATTTCTTGGACTTTATGAAAGTCGCGATATTTCTGGAATTGTTGCATGTGCTTTTGAATGTCGTCCTCGCTGAAGCTGAACGGGCATTCGCCAGTGAACCCTACATCATTCCACACCTGGGAGAGCTCAATGAGACAGGCTCGAAGTGGCACTATACCCTCTTCTGAGACCTCTCCACATTGAATGAAGAGCTCCGGCAGGAACGACGGTATAAACAAGGCTTTGTACGCCTGCTTGTTCTGGGCCCCACTGGACAACTCATATGTCTTGGCTAATTTGGCTTCCTGTAGCTTGAAGTCAGCGGATTCTTTGTCATCTGCGTCCATTTGGTCATAATCTTGCGGTAGCTTAGGAATCTCTGAGCCCAAGACGTAATCTTCGTCAACGGGCAAGAACTCCGGGAAGCGAGCCTGTAAGAACAAAGGTGAGATTACAATCGACTGCCAATCGATAAGGGAGACGATCTGTGTGGAATCCTCGTTAGAAACGTAAATATTGCCCATGTGGAGGTCAGTGTGCCTCAATACAGGCTGGGACACTCGATCGATCAGCGTGTCTGAATCTAGCCTCGACATGACATCTTTGGCCATTCTGAGGACGGCAATTTGTTCATCGAAGGATCCGCGTGGTAGATCAGGCGTAGGCGACATTGGATCTTGCTCAATGCGCGCAGTCTCCCGGTCCACAATCGCAATCCCGAAAGAGGATAGACTTGACCATGGTCCTCGACTGAATGGTGAATGCGAAGTTGCTGTCGTTTCCTGAGCATACCACCCTTGTTCGCATGATGGTCCTATGCAGAATTGCCCAGAAGGATCCGTTTCGCGATCTAAAGCGACATATCTATCGTTTTCTGACATAGACTCGCGGAGATATAGACTCCCACTAGCAGGGGAGCGGATTGCCGCCAATTCGCCTTCTAACTTCGTCAATTGCTTGACGAGGCAGAACTGATCGTAACCAGTCATTTCTCCCCATTTCCTGAAGAGCTGTGTTCCAGGAGCCTTTTCCATTATAATATACTCGGCGCCAACAGGATTTGCTGGATCAGCACTCCAGGCCAACACCTTGGGAACTGGGAGTTGAGTATGTGTATGCACTACCATCCAGGATATCATTAGTCATGGATACAGTGGGAATTTTCATTGACTTGGCGATCTTACGATATTGGAGAACAGCCACTTCAGAGGCGGTTGTATACTTTGGCGGCCCAGCAATACAGAACGGGAGTTTAGCAATGACCTCGCTTCCGTCCTCCCGTCGCAAGAGAAGTGCCTTGCTAAATCCTCCCTCCATCTTCTCGATCGCCTGAACGGGCGAGTGTTGCCCCTGGTCCCCGGCAGATTCTGCTACCGCGTAGAGCTGGTCGACGTCAAACTTCACATATCTGCGATTACAGGCGTTTCTCTCGTTGACCAGAAACCGTCCGTTCGTGTTCTTGAATAATTCTCCACGGCTGATAGGTTTACCTGCTGCGATTTCAGTGTTTGTACGATAATGGGGCTGGGCGAGTACTACTCCGACAAGTAATGGAGATGGCTCGTGAGGGCTGAGCCGATATGGGACGTTCATTGTTTTTCCAAAACCTGCTGAGAGCCCCGAGCGAAAGGCCGAACGACATGGCCGTCTTGCTTCAGATGTTGTGTTGGTTGGTTCGGAAGGGCTATGGTGCGAAGGTAGACGTCGACGCGCCGGCGCAACGAGAGGTACAACCTGGGACAGATCTACGCTGCTTAGTCATACCATCAACTATAATAACGTTAAGCTTTTGCACAAGTACGGGCTGGGGTTCCAGGGGGACGAGGCGAGCGTTGTTATTTCCGGAGATTGGTACGTGTACGGAGTATATTTTTCGAATTATATGGCCATCTTCTCCCCCACTTCGAAGGGAAACCCTAGCTTAAGTTATCCATCTATGTACCGTTTAAAGAGTTGTTACCCTTAGGTATTGTCCATCCCAGAAGCGTGGAGATGGTCTTTTGGTCGTGCTTTGTGTCAGCCCGACTGGCGCTTATGCATCCGTTATTGCCCCTTGTGGTCTAGCTAGCCTGCAGGGCCATTCCGGTGAGGCATATGGTAACCGCAACCGCAGCTGAATTGAACGAGGCTGGGAGCCTGATCCCCTCACATCCGCTTTCTGACCACCCCTCTTCCATCATCCTTACACCATCCGGGTCAATTTGTAGTCTTGTTCCCAGGACGATAGTATGTATCTGCGGCGAACACCATGGCGGACCCGCTCTCAATCGTCAGTGGAGTCGTCGACATCGCAGCCGCAGGGGCTCAGCTCGCTACTGTCATTTACGACATGAGCGGCAGATTCGCGGGTGCCCATAAAGAGATGATGGCAATAGCGGACAACTTGTTGTTCTTGTCCGGAATTATGGAAGACCTGGCCGCCGTGCTCAAAAAAGGCCAAGGCATCTACAAGCCGCATGTCCTGGAAAAGACCCAAACCATTCAAGCTCGCTTTCAAGCGGTCCAGCAGAAGATCGAGAAGATCGTCAAAAAGTATCGAGGATTGCGCGGACGAGCGATGTGGTGCCTGAACTACAACAAGGCCCAGGAGCTGCTGAACGACTTGGAGACCCTGAAATCGTCGCTCAATCTGGTCTTGTGGACCATTCATCTCGCAGAGAACCAAAAAAGACCCGACAAGGATGAAAAGATGTAAGTCTCCTTTTGGAAAATCCGATGCGCGCCCTGTTAACACGCATTAGAGGAGCTCGTTTCCGGAATTTGGTCAAAACGGTCATCAAGCAAAGCAGGGAGACTATCATTCAAATCCAGACTGACCACCACTGGCGAAATGGAGTCGAAGCGATGAACTCACAGCGGCATAGAGCTGGGGAACTTCCTAGCAGTGCGAATTTGAAGACTGAAGAAGTATCAGGGGCGCCGCCATTGTCCCGCTATCAGGAACATCTTCAACCACTCGAAGCCGATAATCTGTGGAATAACCACATGGTTCCAAAAAGGCCGGAACCGAGAATCGCAGAAAGAAGGACATCCTCGGATCCTAACGATGAGACGGAAAACCATGGATACTTTAGTGAATCAGCAATGTGGCTCTATCGCTTCACATTCGAGAGTGGAAACGAACCACCTGCAGAAGCCGAAAAAGAACAAGTTAAACTGGAGGCAGATTCAGGAGAGGTTGTCCGATCGCGCCATAACAGCGACGTTGACCTACTGAGCAAGGGTCCTGGCCACTCTCCCAACATGCAGTTAATACCGATACCACCCCCTTTGGACCTTCGACAGATTCCAGTAACTAAAACCATGACCAATCTCCTCACGGAATTGACTTATCTTGACCCGGACGAGATCTCCGCTGTCGCTAAAGAGGATCCCGACCTGGCCGAGGAAGACCCCGAAAACACCCAAGCTTCATCCGATCACGAAGCGGAACAACCTCCCCAGAGAATTCCGACAGTGACAGTGGATTCAGACGTCGAGTCCATTGAGCTGCCGCATCCGAACGCTGAGGACAACGCTACAGGGCAGACCCGTGAACCCGGTCCTTCTTCGCCGACCCAGGGTCCGAAACCTAGAGTTTCCTTCGAGAACGGCGTAGGTGACAACAATCAAAGCAAGCACAATGTGCGGTTGGACCGGTTGCGGAAGAGGCTTCAGGGTTGGAAGGAAAGGCTCACAGATGCCGAATGGCGGGGAGACATGTCGCGAGCTGGGGAGATCAAATACAAAATCATTCCGTCTCTAGAAGAGGAGATTAGTGATTTGGATGGGGGCCACGGTTGGAGCCGATTTGAGCGATCTCCGCCAGCGGCAAGGGGTGGAATGGGGAGACCCCTGGAAGGGGGAGGTGACGACTATCCTAGACCATCCAATCGGGGTAGGGGTTATCCAGATCTTCGAACAAGGCGAGACGTGGAGATCGAGGTAGAAGCCCAATACCTTGCAACAGAACGGGAGCTAGCGGAGCTTGAAAAACAGTTTGAGAAAGAAAAACTGCGGCGGGAAATCCGAGCCGCATTCGAAGCCGAGACAGCAATGAAGAGGAGAATTGAAGAAGAGAGACGGGCTGAAGCTGAAAGAAAAGAGGACGAGCTGAAGCGCGAACTGGAGCGGCGTCACCTGCTCCAGGCCGAGCGAGAGGCAGAAGAAAAAGAGAGGCTTGAACGATTGCTACAGGAGCACGAACGACAACTAGAAGCAAAACGGGCGCGCGAACTGGAACGAGAGAGCAGGCTTATAGCTGAGCGGGAAGCAAGGGACAAAGAGGTAATTGCTCAATTCATAAAGGAGCAACAACAAGTAGCAGAAGCGGAAAAGGCACAGACTGCTAAAGAACAGGCAAAGGAAGAAGAGATCTGGGAACGCCTGCAACAGCGGTTCGAGGCCCTACAGGAAAACTCCAATCACGACGGTACAGGGAATGGTTCCCACAGAGCTGGAGGGCCTGATGCATTCGCATTCGCTAACAAGCTCCTGGAAACGCTTTTTGGAGAACCGCGGCGATCAGTTGGCAAGGTTTACAGAGGCATGACGGGCGAGGACACCTGCGGGTTCATTCAGGTGGGCCACGGGGATGCTTCCTTGGCTTATGAGATATTGCAACAATTGAAGCTCGAGCATACTGCAGACGATGGCACATACAGCCTGTCATCCAGACGAGAGTTACCGACTATCGAGCCCCGATCCCCCTCGCGCTCATCTCGATCCCAAAGCTCTGCATCCGACGGATCCCCGTCGTGTGAAAAGAGCGGAGAAGAGGACTCTGCAGACCTGGATCTTAGAATCATACGCGTCAAATATTGCGTGCTCTTCCCTAGCAACGTCGATTTGCGCTCGGAACCGATGAAAGGACTAGAGTTATCACTTCAAGACCGTGGCGTGAAACCTTTCTTCGAAGTGAAAGGAAACCGATCCCGGGATGAACGTGTTGAGTGGGTAACCAAGGACTCTGCGAAGAACGTAGTCTCAGGATCTGTCATGTGGAACCCATCATCGGCGCAAGGTAGGAGTGAGTTATTCGAGGCGCTATGTAATAGGGGCTGGCACCCCCTATACGTACGAGGTTGCGGTAAGTTGTCACCCCTAAACGCCCGCTTTCATGTAACTTGTAGTGACACGTCATCATAGATGCTGGTCAAACGTGGTTCTACGGCCCTCAGCCAGTCCACGTTCGCTTCATGAGTCCGGACTACGTCCCTCAATTCGAAGACATCGAGCATGATGTCAAGGACCCATACTTGCTCATTGGAACCCACCTAATCGAAGAAGATGCCTTGCGTCTTGAAGGTGTGGAGTACCGGCGTTTGGCATCGGGGTTTTGGACACTTGACCCAAGCATCGTTTACGTACGTCTCTGCCACCTAGTCAATGCGACCAACTTAACAAATTTTGAGGATACCATTTTATCGCTCGTCGCGACGTCCTTCATGCTTCGAGAAGCCGGGCTCCGGCGCGCTGCGAAGAAAGGCATATGTGCACCGATGTCTCATGTCGCGCGACTTAGGAACGAAGATGTGGCTCTAGTGGCGGATGCGCCAGCTTTGAAACTTATCGCAGAGGTCCCGACGTCTCCGAGTTTGTATGAAGTCAAGGATTTACAGGACGCTACGCCAGTGGAGACTGCACAACTGCCTACGGTATAATGACAACACCCGCAAAAAGGACCGCCAGATATTAAGGGACTGTTCGATTCCTGGTTAAGCAAGTTTACATATATGGAGGCACAAAAGGATTGAGGCCGGAATTGCCATTTCTAAAATACAGGAACGATACACGAAATGAAGTATGAGAAGACTGATTACTCCCTTTATATATACGTACAGGGCATTTTACAATCTACATAAACTGTGGGACTCTCATGACTGAACTGAATCTCGATGATCTCATCTCAGGAAGGAGCCTGGGGCTCACTAAATACACGAAAAGAGAGGACAATTACCTACAGCAATCGTACACAAACAACAACCACTAAACAGTGGCAAACCTGAGGTGGCAAACCTCACATAAACAGAGTTCTCTTCTGAAACTCGCCTTTTTCATAGGATGAACTCGAGGTCACTCTACTTCATTATTGATTACAGAAGGCTAAGACTCCTGCTAGAACTTAGGGGACTGCATTTAGTGAACGTTATTCAGAAGGCTAACTGTTTGGACGCCCTCTTGCGGCTCTTGAGCTCCCTCCGTGCCCTCACCGTATCGAGAAAGGCGCTGTAACTCCACGTCAGATCCCTCGCACCACGCTCAAACCCCGTGATCCGATCGAATTGCTCGCTCATACTGCCCTCCAGACTCGCATGTCTGCGCACTACCTCGAGGAACTCGTCACCTATGGTTTCGAGGTTGCTCAGTATACTTCTGAATACAGGATCGGTGGGATGATAGGTGACGTCTGGTTGGAGCGTAATGGAGGAAGAGCGACCCAGGACTGCGGTATAGAACGGCAGGCCAAGAGACGTAATGGTCAAGTTCGGTTGCGATGCTAAGTAGGAGGCTGCTTCGTACAGAACCTGAGCTGCGGAAGCCGTGCATAGGAACCAAGGGTGTCCGCCTTTGGGGTCAGTACCGTAGCCGTTGTATACGTCTTCAGGATATCGACCTAGGCCGATGCCTCTTAATACAGGATCTTCGGAATGGCCTGCGCTGTTGATTGGAAAGCGAGTGCTCTGGTCCCTAGTGAATGCAAGCAGCGACACAAGAACCTCGTCTGCATACGGTGGAAATATCGTCTGGCTCTCGGAACCAGTGGACGGATACCCATGTAAAGAGGCTAGTAAGATCGCACAATCTAACCCGCTCCGCTGAGACTCTAGGGTGGCTACCAAATGGCCTTTCTCCGCGTCCCAGAAATCAACCAAGCGGTCCTCAAGAAGCTGCCCTTGCTTCACGTACCACGCAGCCGCACCGTCATCTCCAAACGCTCTTGCGAATTCGGCGCCTTCCCGCAAAGCCTTTCGCTGCACCATACTCGTGAAGAAATGCTGCCCCTGAACTTCCTCCCATAGGTCGAAGCCATCGGCATTCCAGTACTTTGCGACGTACTCGAGATCGGCTTTGATAATGCTGTGTGGCGGTAAAGAAGGAGAGTAGAGCCGGTCAAACCAGTCCCGTCCGCCGGCGGTTGTCCAGAGTGAAGGATGCGACGCATTATACGCCTGGACGTAGTTCATTAAGGTGATAGCGCGAAGGGCGGGTCCATCACGCTGTGGACGACCCCAAGAACCGGTGAACGGGCTGCCGTCTGCGTTGAACTTGGGCTCGCCTAGGCTAGATAGGTCGTTGAATGTGCCTGTGGGGTTGGAGGTGTGCTGTAGTTGGAGTTGGAGGGTGGCATAGTGATCTAATATGTTCGAAACGTTTGAAGAGAGAGGCGATGTTGGGTTGTCTGCGTAGATGGCCGCTAGTGTTGCTGTTGTGATGGCGGCATCTCGGACCCCTTATTCGATGTTATCATAAACTTCAACGAATATCAGTGACGGAAAGGAAAATACCCACATTGATAGTAGTAATCTGGGTGGTCTCGACTGGGACTCGCAATTACGCTGCCTTTGGCTGCGTCTGGGACATTTGGTCCCCCAGGGGATATATTGCTAAGGAGCTTGTCCAACGCTATTCTTTCCTCGATTTTAATCCATCGTTCGAAGCTGTCATTGAGGATTATTGGTTCCTGTTGTCCTTGCTGATGGGCAAAGCTGGATGAGCCGACCAGTAGGGTTAATAGAAGAGTCAACATGTGCATGTTTGACCGACATCTACGGATGACTGATCGAAGTGTAGTTATTACGAAACCCAGGCGAAAAAGGGGCTTTTAGAAGTTGAGATACGTGAAAGTGATGCCATGGTGACCAGAACACAATCGCTCAGGCGACTCTCATGTCCAAACTTGGTCACAGGGTCGTAAGAGAACGCAGAGCCCTTGTGACAGATGTTGAAGAGCTGAGAAATAGTCTAACCGCAATAGGCAAGGACGATGCTTTAGCCCCTCACCCCGAGCCTGACACGGTTATAGACGTTAAAGTTCCATTTGCATATACCTCTTTACTGCTAACATCGCCTCAAACCCTCTTCCACCTTGTTTCGTTGTGGATTAACGGATCCGGGCGTCTCCAGTCACTAGCAACTCGCTGGATGTCAATGGCACTTCTTTTGCCGCACCCAGGTACATTCCAGGCACGAAAGATAGCGGACAAGTCATGAGAGGCCCTCAAATATTTCGTTGTAATTTGAAAGAAAGAAAGAAAGAAATTATTGAAAAGAACTTAAGACGAATATGTGCAATAGACGGCTAAAAGGCGAAAAGACGCACTGCTGTCCACCTCTGCCCGAAGGCGCGAAAGGCAAAATCCTGCACAATCTGTTACAGTTCAAACTTTGTTTTTAGAAGCTGAGAACCCCGGTTCCGGCCTCAGATGCGAAGATACCGCACACTGAAGCTGCGGAGTCCGTTCTGCATCACATTAGTATGCCAAAACCGAAATCCATACTTACGTATACTGATAGGGGATGTCCGGCTGGGCTGTCTGAGTAATGGACGTCGTGCTCCTTCTGGAGAAAATATTGTTCCTCTCAACGGCAAAACCTGGTAGGAGTCCAGGTTGGTGACGACAGCTTTGGGAACATTGTTGAACGAGTTCTGCTCCATGAAGACCTTGGCTTCCACTGAGTGGTGGAGAATGAGATTTCCCAATAGCGCCCGCATTTCAATCCGCCGTAGTTCTCTACAGAGACCACTCTAGTGCAATGCTTGAATGTCCGCTGGTGATGTAGAATAGCTTGGACTCAAAATTGAGCCTAGCTCCTATGACAGCACCCGCAAATAGTTGTGCATTCTTACACGAACTCCCAGCACAGCATTCCGCACACGACCACCCCTAAACATCACCCTCCACCTCCTCCACGTCTGGCACTCTATCTAACTTGACCCCCATAAACCCCGCCACCTGCCTCACACATCCCACCGCCACCTTAACATCACCCATTTCCATGCCAATTCTCCTTGAACCCCTAATATGCCAATGCGTCTCCAACCTTAAATTCTGAATCATAATCCCCACCAACACCACAATCTCCGTGTCCCAATCATCCAACGCTTGCCGATCGGACAAGTAAAGCCCATACGTAATTTCCGTCGAGATCCAGCCAAAGTCGCGATGTGCGTCGAATAGCTTCAACGTGCTGTCGAGATTTCCTGTGTAGATTTTCTGCATCCATTCCATCCCTTGAGCGTGATTCGCGTCGTCGTTTTTCCAGTGCTCACGGCTGAACGAGAGGTCCCGATCTTCCGGGCGTTCGACTTTGGCGATGGCGAGGATGGCCTCGATGGGTTTGCATACTCCGATGATGGAAATCAGTTTGACCAACGCTTCACGGAGGCGCTGCACTAGCGCCTTGCGTGAAGTTGAGGTTTGGTAGGCGGGCTGCGAGATGAGGTAGAGGTAGAGTTGGTCGGCTAGTTCGGGTTCTGTGCCGCCCACTAGGGCGGCGAGAACGAGGAGGTACCATCGTTGCTGCCCCAGCTGTGTTTTGGAAAATTGGGATTTGATGGATTGGAACAACGTAGCTAGGTCTGGGCGGATGGTTGGTGTTGTTTGCTCGGACGGAGTCGTGGACGTAGTCATTGTGTGCGTCGTGCGAAGTTGGGCCAAAGCAGAACGCGCTACAAACTTCTGTGGGATATAAAATGGGGTTTCTTTGTCGAAAACGGTGTTTGACCTGGCAGCCCGGCTGGAATGTTGCGCTTTATAGACCCATAGAGAACGCCGGTTACGGAGTCTCACTAAGCGTATCTCCGAATGCTGCGTCATATATTGCGCCACCTATGCTCGTCAGCAATCTGCACCTAAACAGCCAAACTACACATAAAACTTCATAACGCAAACAAATCATGACAATCAGTGAACACAGCCTTGGGGGATTTTACCGGATACCACGTGAGTTTCACGTGATGATATCTTTCACCGCAGATGTTCACCAGCTTCGAAGGCTCGTCGGTGAACAATTATGCAGAAACAAGTTTTTTGAATTGAAAATCGTGTTATTCAAGGCGTGAATATGTGTTAACTTGTTGAGTACAGTGGTATATGAAGTGAGTTATTATGAATTACATGGGCGTCTGTTAGGACCTTTTATTACTTTGAGCCTGCCGGAGTGACGCAGGGAAAGGCATAAGGGAAATCTGCCCTGCGAATCTTTGAAAAACAATCCCCAAAATCGCGCCCCATGCGTATCCAGCCTTAAAAGGGAATGTCTGTCTTTTAAGGCATACGCACTTCTCAAGTTTGATCTAAAAAGTGCAGGAGATGGAAAGCAAGGGCAATTCCAGACGAACCGGATTAGAGAGAGAATGCCCACAGACCAGAAGTCTTATGAATAAATACTGGTTCTGGTAGGGGGCACGATACAGACAAGAAAAGCAAGCAAATTCCCATCTCAAGTCTAACAAGCGTGCCTCATTTGTCTTCCAACAACGTAAGGCCGAGATACCATAACGCCGCCGTTACACCCATGACAAACGCACGGAAACTATCGGGTCTTCTCTCCGTCAAGGCCTTTACCTTCTGTTGAAACTTTCTGTACCATTTTGCCGGACGTGGAGGCCGTCTCCAGCGCACCAGCTGGGGACTTGGACAGGGTGACACCGGATAGTAGTCTACCGCTAGAGGAGAAGGTCTATATGGGAAGTTGGGTTGTAACACAAATACCCAATTATGAGCGGCCCCGC
Source organism: Westerdykella sp. P71 (assembly GCA_019022765.1). Classification (NCBI taxonomy): domain Eukaryota; kingdom Fungi; phylum Ascomycota; class Dothideomycetes; order Pleosporales; family Sporormiaceae; genus Westerdykella; species Westerdykella sp. P71. The sequence goes on along the minus strand of JAFHBW010000019.1, from coordinate 40,160 downwards.
TATATCCCACATTGCCATACTCGTCTGTGAGGCCCACCATGCGGCACCATTGACGACTTCTTGCCTTCCAATACTCTTCGTTGCATACATAATGTCCGTCTGGCCTAACATACGGCAGACGTTGATCTGACCTGACATCTCGCTCTTCCCTGTCGAGGAATATGAATCGGTCCTCGTCTAGAGCGTCTTCGATGAAGAGCATGGAACGTTCGGGGAATGGTGACGGTATGTCTCGTGGCTCAATATGGGTGTCCACTTCCGGCACAAAACGCTCGTGGTGTTGGGATGAAAGAGTCTGCATACGCATGGGAAGAATACAAAAGTGACAGTAGAAGTTTGCCTTAATGTCGCGCAAAGGGGGCAGATCGGACAGAGAAATGAAGTCGAAGCAGAAGCGGCATTCGAACAGGCCATAAGGACTCAACACCTTTGCCGTATTCACCTTTGTCGGGCCAATTTTCGAAGAGCAGGTGGAGCAGAGGACCACTGGGCCGCAGGTGCAAAATTGTTCCTGTTGTTCCGCAACGCTCCAGGAGGCGCAGCTCGGTAGAAGGGACCCGAAACGCTGGGGTTGGTGCTTGGGTTGGTGCTTGTGCAGCTTGGTGAGTTCCTTTCCCCAGCAGTGTCGGCAAACGGCCTGTGATCTTGGTCCTCCGCGCATATTGAGGTAATTGCCAACGTTGGCAGCCCACCCGCAGGGGAAACATACTAGCCGTCTGCATTCCCAGCATGGATGGGCGTCGCTCATGCCTCCGAGTTCTTGCCGTATCGTTCTCATCCAGTCCTGAGAGTTGTCGTCCGCCAGCGCAGCGGATCGATCAATATGGCAAGCATCCTGACAGACCCGGTCGGTTCTTCTCAGCAGATTACATAGCCGCCGTGTGCCATGTCGAGGACAGCATCTTTCTGGCCACTTTCGACAGGAGCAGGCGGAAAGGCTGCTTCCGGTGATGGTTTCCGTGTCCGCTGGTCGTTCGAGTCCCTTCAGTTCCCTCCGAAACGTGGAGTTGACCTCTGACAGGTGGACAAAGTCCCTTGAGGTTAAGTGGGGTACTAACGCCTCTACAATGGGGTAGTGAATTATGATGCTTTCGAGAGACATTCCGTAGTTTGGAAGTGTAGAGGAAATCGTTCAATCCTATACTGGTTGGTGGTTGTAGGGCCAGATGAGTGGGTGATGAGTTGAATGCAAGACGAAGTGCGAGTAGGTGGGAGGGAGATTGGGTGATGAGTTGATGAATGCAAGACGAAGTGAGAGTAGGTGGGAAGGAGATTGAATAGCGGACCGGACCCCCCTTATGGTACCTAGTTGCGGTCTTCCTGACATCTGATATCAATGATGAGCTGCGTCAAGCTCCAGTGGCACTACCTATGTACTTAGCACTGACATTAAATGTCCGGACGACCACATGCTGAAAAATATGATGGAAAGGTACTACAACCCAAGTTCAGAAACCAATCGTATTCAGTTCTCATGCGGGTGCGCTTGTGGATTTCTATCACCGGAAATATATGGAGTCTTCATGCTGAGCAGGTGACAACGCCCGAAAGACGAGAATCACCTCCGCATGGCGTAATACCATTCTTCCGAATCGGCGAGAAGTCGGTTCTTGACGCAAAATGTTAGGATTGGGTCTAGTGGTGGTGTTGAGCGCCAGGACTAGCAACGTTCATGGCGATTCATCGGTGACGGGAAGGGGGCTTATTAAGCAACAAACTAAACCCGATTTGCTTGTGGCTGGTGAACGACTCAGCCACTCCTCCAGAGCTCCGCGCTTCTTTCTCGATGGAACTGTTTGCTAAGAGAGCCAAGCATCAACAACACTCTTTCCCTCGTGGCGGATTGTCTCAAACTGTAGGGCGAAAATAGCCCATTTGCGCGCGCACTCCAAACGTGTGGCACAGCTGGGGATCATTACTACAATCGCTCCGCCTCAGGGCTGCCCTCCAAGATGGCGCTGAACGCCTACCTCAATAGTGAGCCCAGCAATTGTTGGCTCCGTGTTCGCTAGCTAACGGTTTTACCCCACAGAGAAAGTCTCGATTCTAACGCTGGACGGTCGCACCATGGTCGGCAAGCTTATCTCCTGCGACAATTCCATGAACCTCGTTCTGCAAGACACCGTCGAGCGCATCATACGACCCCGCGAAGAAGAAATGCCGAGTGAAGAGGTACCTCTCGGAGTATACATCGTGCGAGGCGACAACGTCGCCGTGTGCGGCAGGGTAGACGAGGAGCTGGATGAGCAGATAAACTGGGCTGAGGTTCATGGGGAGGTCATTGGCACGACGAGGCACGTGTGAGGGAAGCAAGACGGATGGCTGCTCGAATACATTGGATGGACGAACATCACAGGCATACAGGGACTTGGTCAAGCATTTTGAGGGATGAAAAACTCGCGAAGACGCCTAATGACGCGAATACGGGTCGGGGTGGGAGAGTGTGACGCTCAACACGCGCCGTGTATATGATACCCGAATGATTTCACAGGAGCGAATGTATGTTGAAATCAGTTATTATAGTGTACTATCGCTGACAGGGCACGCGATAGACTGGATATCGCTTGCTTGCATATGCATCAAGCACCGAGGTAGCGCCAGCTCCAGAGAAAAGATGCCTTTCCAGTGATACCTGACCTCTCAGTGTCATACGCCCTCCACCGTTCCCGACTCATGCCTATGGCTCCCCTCACCGCTACTGTATCTGCCTCCCCACACCCATATCCGTGCCTACGATAGCTTTGTGGTCCTGCGGGTTCGCGGCGGCCTCATACAGCACACTAACCGGCTCCTTGTTCAACTTCATGAAGTCTCCCTTGAAAGCCAAGTAGCTGATACGCGTAACGTCCTCGTCGCCCCCGCTCCAATTGTCTTCGAAGAACAGCGCCAAACTACGCGTCGTGTTGAAGTATGCGCGCTTGACGGGAATCTCCTGCACCTCAGCCGTCCGCGAGATGGAAAGCTCTTGCGTCGGAGGCTTCTCGCTCGTGGTCTCGAAGTCCATGTGATCGGCGTTTATGAAGACTTTTAGGGTGCGCGGCGAGGAGGGCGAGTCGGAGGTCCGTATTAGGATGCTGTGTAGGCGGACTTGGCCTGTGAAGCTATATCTTGCGTCAACCTTGTCTACTACTACCCTGACCCCCCGGGCCGATCAAACGGCGTATCTTACGGAACTATCATGAGCAGCTGCTCATCTGCAGAGCTCTTCAGCTCGGGTTCGTGGTCCATCCTTTGAGCCCATGTCTTCTGGCATATTGCGCGGCCGCTGTTCGAGTCTTCTTCGTTTAGCGTATGCAGTTTGCTGAAGTCGATCTGTTCGTAGAGGATGTTTTGCAGTGCGGGTGTGATGTCATCGCTGTGATCATGGACGTGGTTATGCGCCTCAGCGTGCTCTTCATCGTGGCCGTGGCCGTGGTGATGGTGGTGGGACATTGTTGTGGTGACGTTGGTGGGGTAGGCGGGGTAGTTTCGGCGTCTAATGAAGTGCAAGTGCCGTAGTTGGCCGCGGTGTTGAAGATCGTCGACCACAGAGGTGAATTGGGGGTGAGTGCAATATGTACAGGAAGGAAACCTCGCAGATTCAGGGAGTGGCTATAATGTCTTGGCCTATGAAAGACTGAGGGTTTATAGTGGCACCGCCGTGAGACAAACAGAACAGTTGCCTGAAGGAGCGAATTGCACGTCATATCTCAAAACGTGCCACCAGTGCGGATTTGCGGGTTGGACTATGCTCCTTCGCTATGTCCTACCTACACGCTAGATTCTTCATCCATGGACATGCAAGTCTTGATTATCATTATGGTGCAAAACCCAGAACATCTTCAGAGATCCTCCAGCGCCTCGCTATAATGCTTTACACAGTCGGAAACTCCAGGAATGCATGATCATGCCAACATAGGCTCGGCGGTCTGTCCAGCAGCCCGCTCCAGCGCTCTTCTTCTTGCGCGTTCCTTCGCTCGCGCTGCCTTCTGCTCCTCTGTCAATTCGATCCGGTTGGCGGCCGGCTCGGGTAGCGTAATGCCAGATACTTCGGCTTCCAGGGCTTCGAGTTCGTCCTCGACTTCGTCTTCGTCCTGGTTCGACATTTTGTTGGCGAGTAGCTCGCTGATTTCCTGCACGGGGTCAGCGTCTGTATTCCAAGGAAGGTGCATCGGGGAGGTGGACCTCTTGATAAGCTCTTGCCTCCTCACTCTCCCCGAGCAGCTTCTCAACGTTCTCGAGGCCGCCCATCTCCTTGTGAATCTCCTTCAACACCTGCGTCCCTTGCTGTATACCGAAAAGCACATCCTTTTGTACTAGCGCAAATTCGACATCGCTCGTGAGGATCTGCAGCTGTGCCAACTGCGCATCCGTCTTCGCCAACAGGCTCTCTTGGTACTTCTTGCGTCGTAATGCCAGTTTCGCGGACCGCTCGTCGCCTCGGCGCAGGCACTCCTTCGCGATTTCCTTCTCTCGATTGGTTATGACCAGTATGCGCTTCTGGTACTTGTCCAACTGGTCGCGCTGTACTTTCATGTCCAAGATCGCTCTAGGGGCAATGTTAGTTGGGGGAAGAGAGAGGTGGGATCGAACGCACTTGTCGCGCGGTGTTATCTTATTCGTACTGCTAGAGTTTCCCATCTCGAACACAACCACGCCATGAAGCGTGCGGGAAAGGCCTCAGGCGACAGCATTCCAGGGTTGAGATCGGGTGCGGGCGCCGCTTCCAAGGATGGACGGTGGCATGGCATGGTCGCGATTGCGGGAGATCCGTGCACCGAGTGCTCTTATCGATAAAAAGGCTTGGCAATGTTTTTCCCTTCCATGCCGCCTTCCATCATTCCTCACATGTATTTCTCGTTTCCATCATCATTCTCGATTGCATCACTCATCACATGCATTCTCGCTCCCAGAATTCATAATTCTCGCTTCCGCCATTCATAATTTTCGCTTCCATCATCCATAATTCTCTCTTCTCTTCCCATCATCCATCAACGGCGTTCACGACGAGAGAGGACACCAACTTCCCCGCCACTTTTCTTCGACGGGACGCTGCTATTACTTTCTACATAGCAACATTTTCCGTTGGGGGCGAGGTGCCAGCGCCTTAAATCAAGTGTTCCCTCCAGAGAACTTGACTCACGAGAATGCCCCGCAGCCGTCTCCAAAACAGCCTGGATCGAGACGTACACCAGATCGTCAGGAGATACATAGACGACGCCACCGACACACCTCCGAGCAGAATCCGGCCCAGTTCGATTTACGATTGGATCAAAACGTCAAACTCGAGTCTGAAGCGGCGACCCAAGAAGCAATTAGAAGACAGCATCGAGCGGGTGCTGGCAGTCATACAGGAAGACGAAAGCGGTGACGACGAACTTGCACCTTTGGAGGGAAACTTTGGACAGGAGATCGAAGTGGAGAAGCCACCTGCTGATATCATGAATCGGCAGATTGTTAATTCTTGGGCGACGGCCCAGAAATCCGGAGCTGCGACTCCTGTAACAAATGGGCAGAAAAGTCGAAAGAGGGATGGGGCCAAGGCTGCAGAGGAACGTGAAAGCAAGAAACAGAAACTGGACTTTTCCCCTCCGAGCCATCTCAGTTTGCACGATGTCGGTGGTTGCGATGATGTGATCGAGCAGTTGAAGGAACATTTGGTCTTGTCATTGCTGGACCCTGAACGATATGCCAGGAAGAAATTACCCATACCGCGGGGTATATTGCTTCATGGCCCACCCGGATGTGGGAAGACCCTCATATGCCGAGCGTTCGCCTCCGCCCTCGGTGTGCCTTTTGTTGAAATCCTAGGCCCCTCATTTGTGTCCGGCGTGTCCGGCGAATCCGAGAAGCAGCTCAGGGAGGTATTCGAAAAGGCCAAGGAAGCGGCACCGTGTCTACTATTCATTGATGAAATCGATGTCATTGCACCCAAGCGTGAGAGCGCCCAAAGTCAAATGGAGAAGAGGATAGTAGCACAGCTGCTCCTGTCAATGGATGGCTTGGCCATGGAGGGTAATGATGGGAAGCCAGTCATTGTACTTGCAGCGACCAATAGACCGGACAGCCTCGATCCTGCGCTCCGGCGAGGTGGTCGGTTTGACACTGAAATCAACATGGGGGTGCCGAACGAATTGGCCAGGGAGAAGATCCTCAAAGCGCTGACACGCGGCCCCGAAATGGCGTCTGACGTCGATCTCAAGGTTCTTGCAAAGGCCACTGCAGGGTTCGTAGGCGCGGATCTCAAGGACCTTGTCAGTAAAGCCGGTACGTGGTCGATGGATCAATACCGCAAAGCTCTTGAGAAGCAGGCAGCCGATATGGAGCACGAGATGGAGGTCGATGGCGACCTTTCTGACTCTGTGTCCGAGTCGGTCATGAGCACATATCGTCTCATCAAACGTGTACGTGCGAAAGGAATACCAACACCGGATGGATGCGACGATGCACTCTCGATGAAAGCTTTCCTGGCCGTGCTACCCACTATAACGCCATCGTCAAAGCGAGAAGGTTTTGCGACGGTACCTGGAACGACCTGGGAAGATGTTGGGGCTTTGGAGCACGTCAGAGAGGAGCTCCAGATGATCATTGTCGAACCTATGAAGGATCCGGAACGATTCAGAAATTTCGGCATTCCTCCCTCCGCCGGCGTATTGCTCTGGGGACCTCCTGGATGTGGTAAAACACTGCTCGCAAAGGCTGTGGCGGCTGAGTCGAAGGCCAACTTCATCAGCGTTAAGGGGCCAGAGTTGCTCAACAAGGTATTTATTCCGCATGCTTTCCATTATTCACATCTCCAGCTAACGAATCAATAGTATGTTGGTGAATCGGAACGAGCTCTCCGACAGGTGTTCATGCGCGCCCGCTCCTCTGTGCCTTGCGTCATATTCTTTGATGAGGTGGACGCCCTCGTACCACACCGTAACGCGGAACAATCAGAAGCCTCAGCTCGCGTTGTGAACACGATGCTCACTGAGCTGGACGGCCTCAGTAATCGCGACGGTATCTACCTCATAGCTGCCACCAACCGCCCTGATATGATCGACGCGGCTATGTTGCGTACAGGCCGCTTGGGGAGTCTCCTTTACGTCGGTCTACCGAAGCCCGATGAAAGAGTCAAGATACTGCGTGCGTTGATGAAGAAGACGCCTCACGATCCAGAGCTGGCGGAGTTCGCAAGAAGAGAGGACAAGGATGGATGCAAAGACTTCTCTGGTGCGGATCTCAGTGCGCTTTTACATAACGCGGCACAGCTTTGCTTGAGAGAGCGGCGAACCGTATTAGAATTGGCCGACCTCGAACGGGCTTCTAAGGCTGTCAAGCCTAGCGTCGACGACCTCCGCAAATATGAGGCCCTGCGGCAAAGGTTTGAGTCGGGTATCTGGTGAAGATTCGGGTCTCCGGCACCCGCGTTTGAGGCTTAGGTAGTTGTCCGTAGATGGTGACCGCGTTCCGCGATCTCGGTCAATAGAAACATTCTTTACATTCAATTTCCACGATAAAACAGGTGGAAACCGATGGACATACGTATTTGCAGGGTGGTGCCAACCGAGACACGTGATGGTGTTTGTCGCTTGAAAACCCTTCACCGCTCATTCAGGCTGCGCCAATCTCTCGCTGACATGCATATGTTATGGCAGTCTCAGTAGCTAACATTCACTAATCAAGCAATCCATCACTGTTGCACCTGCACTCCTGTTTTGTACATACAAGGTTTGCCTGCACCGTAGCCAGGCCTTAACGTACCCTACCACCCGAGTAGCAGAAGTGTCGCATTTTCTAACCAATCTTGTAAGCTTCATACCCTGCCCGCAATAACAGCGTAGAGGTAAGATGCTCTTTAGGACTTGTATTCTGTAACTGCGGAGAACCCTAGCGCGATTAACACTGTTCACTTTTAGAATTTACTTACGTATTGCTAGTTAAGACCTAGGCAACAGGCAGTGGTTTCTAAAGTGCGCGCAACACCTCTAATTCCCTGCCTGCGATAACAGCGTATTAGTAAGATGCTCTTTACTACTTGTATTCTGTAACTGCAGAGAACCCTAGCGCAGTTAGCAGTGTTCGCTTTTAGAATTTACTTACATATTCCTAGTTGAGACCTGGACAGGAGGCAGTGGTTTCTAAAGTGTGCACAACACCTTTTCTGTCACCCGCGTGCCTACGTGCCACATACACCCCGCCTGCAGCTCGCATGTGCTACCACAACTACACCCAGCACAACGGCTGCGGCCACATTGGCGAATGCCATTCCTCGCCGTGGACCCTCTGCGCAGAAGCCGAGCAACGTCTTCGCGAACTTAGAGGGCCCTCAGCCATTATGACACCTCCTTTGAACCGCGCCAACAGTAGCCCTTTCTTCTCGCCGCCGCGACACCCCGGGAAGCTAAGCAAACGCTTTGCATCGTTCAGTCTCTCGCGCTCCGGCACGACTGTCAGTTCCTCGTCGGCTACGAGGCGCGCTTTCTCGGGCCCCGTGTCGCCGGTTTCGTCGTCCCGCACGTCGACGTCGTCGAGGTTCTCGTCGTTGGGCGAGGGTGCTGGGCCCGGGTACGGCATCCCGGATCATCAGTTTGAGGCGGTCAAATGCACGGGGGATGCCGTGGAAGTGAGGACGACGGTGAGCTCGGAGATGGAGGTGTGCAAGGAGTGCAAGAGGTGGATCAATGAGATGCGGTTTTTGATCGAGCGGTATGAGAAGACGGGTAGTATCAAGGGCACGGGGGCTTTTGAGGAGTTCTTGAAGTGGAGGGGGCAGGGGAGCGATGTATAGGTGTGGATGAGGGTCTGTTGGCGGATCTCACGAATGGCATCGTGAGTTTGCATGGTTAGTGCGTCTTGGGAGATTTGGAGTTGAAGCTGCGGTTTGGATTTCGTTTCATTAAGTAGTCTTTATGTGTATAGCTTGGACGATAGTGTTTGTACTTAGGGGTACAAGAGCAGGATGAAATGTGTAACACCTCGTAGTAAACATCGAAGGGGACTCCACGTGCGCGTGGGAAAGAGAATGGGCTGTGCGTAGCGCTTGAAGGGTGATAGACTTCCGTAGTCTCCGCACCATATGTTTCTAATCCCATGCGCGATAAACGTTGGGAAGCGGCATTGCAACGGCCTTGCCATTGCCTTGAATGATGATAGCAGCACCAGCCACCAAACATTCGAAGATGCCCCACCAATTCTTTCCCATCACACACGCTTGCCGATTGTCCACGTCAATAGAGTCATAAATGGCAGTGTAGTTCATTGCCAGAAGATCAGTTCCTTCATGAGCATGTCCCGTTCTTCAGCCTCGAGCGGATCCTTGTCGTCCTTGTCCGCTGAAACCAACACATCCATGATCCCGGAGAAGGTTGCGCCCCCGGCAGTGAAGAAAGCCTTTCGCACAGCCGCTTGAACCGCAGATTTGAGGGCATAGTTCGCATAGAATTGCGTGTCTGTCATTGCCGACAACGCAACGGAGTCAGTAACGATTGCACCCTTCGCGATCGCGGCGGACGCGGCGTATCCGAACGTTAGGACGGCAGCAATAACGGTAATTGCATCCATAGTAATAAGTAACCAGTCCGCGTGACCGCCGGATCCGATGACCAAAGGCGTGTCGTCCGGGTCAGTCATGTCTAGAGTCCATTGGCTTGTCTCTGGATCTGCGAGAGTGAAGCATTTTGTTTCCCCGTCCACGGTGATAGCGAACGATTGCCAGGACTCCCGGTCTTTGCACCCACTGAATAAGCCCGCGTCCACCTCAGCAACGAATACCGAATATGAAGAAACTGAGGGTGCGCTACCGTCCGAACTGTAGTTCAACCCGGGAATGTTCTGAACACCGGTCATTGGGGCTTCATTCGAACTTAGCGTGGGAACTCCAAGCTGGGTTTTGAATTGCTGGAGGTAATCATTGTACGAAGCGAAGTCCTGGCCAAAGTCGTCACCCAGATTGGTGGATTCCCAAGAGGAGAAGTAATGTTGCAGGTCGGACGGGTCGAAGTCGTCTTTCATGCAGAATTCGCCGACAGTGAAATCGACCTCGGCGGGGAATGGCGACATGTTGATGACGAGAAGGGGCACTTGAATGCCGGCGAAGGCGACCTGTGTCAGGACCGCACCCGACAAGACGACGTATTCAATGTAGCGAGTCATTTTGGACAGGGGTTGAACGGGCTTGCGTAGAACGTGCAAGAGAGATTAGCCCTACTTATGTAAAAGGGGAGCATTACGCGTGTATGATGAGCGTGGAATGTGCAGTGAAAGGAGATTGTGGTCTCTGAGAATGTAGATCTTTCCCCATAATCATCGATAAGTTCCTCAACTACTACTTCTGGCAACACCGTCTTTCCACCTTTTGGGGTTTCCCCTTGCTGCTTCATGCATCTGAGGCATGTAATGGCGTACTGGAGGACAATTAGCGGTCACTCATCCCTTCAGCTTTCGACCAAACTTCACGGCACTACCGTCACTTCGGTACTTAATTCAAGCTTAGCTGAACGGTCGACGTTTGATTGAAATTCATCTGACCTATGTACTGATACATGCGGAAATCCAGTTTAGCGTCCGGATCCATTCAGTCCGGTTCAGATAGCGGTAATGGCGCCAACCTTTATTGCCCGCCTTGCTGTGTGTCAATTTTCTCAATGAGCACCTCTATTAGCTCCCTAACTCTTTGATGTTGTTGCTTCAGTTCGGCGATCTCCGCAATGATGCTGTTAAACTTGTTCAAGAGTGCGTAGAAGCTAGCTGTGTCACTGATGCTAGTAGTCTCTTCGGTAGATGTATTTACATTCGCGTCTTCGACTGCGGGGAGTCGTGTCCCTAGGGAAGCGTTTTCTTGATTCGTAAGGTCCTCATCGTCGGTTGAGCCGGTTATCTTGAGTTTGCCCGAGTGGCCTTCGGCGCTATTTGGATTGCTGTGAGCCACTGATACTGCTGGCGCTCGTAGCTCAGTGCTGAAATACTCTGGATTCAGTTGCGTTGGGCAATGTTCTGTGTTATTAGTAGTGACACCTTGCTCCCCCGGGCCTTCATGGTCACCTTGGGTAGTTGCGCCGATTTCGATGTCACCGTTGATGACAAGTTGATATCCACTTGTGTGCGCATCCACGGTGTCCTCGCTCTCATTTGGAAGACCTTGAATATTTTGAGGAAGTCTGACAGAATCGCCATCTCCACCACCACTTTGTTGGCCTTGCAAAGGGGCCTGAGCAGGAACCTGAGGGTGGAGTGAGGTGGAGTCGTCAGACCTTTCGCCCTTGCGCTGCTTGCGCCGTGCCTTTTTACTCACAACTGGTCCCTCGTGCGCTTTATATGTTTCGTTTCCATTAGGACTCATGGCAAATAAATGGCCTGAACCGGCGGCACCTTTACGTGCTTCTTGGACGGTTCGATTTTTCAATTCGCTGGGGCTCCTAGGGAGATGTTCCTTTGTATTATCTGGGTTGGACTTCTCCTTGGATGGGGATTTGGGGCCAGCCTTTGCTTTGGCCTTTGGAGGCATGCCAATAAACTTGAGAATGGAAGAGGGAGGAAACTGGTAGGGAAAGTTGAGTTGGAGCTTGATATTTCGATTGAAAGTGTGAAGGCGAGAAGCGGAGATGTCGGTAAACTTGTGTACTAGGAAAATAAGCCAAGACTAGTAAATAGGTAGAGGAGAAGGGAGGAAGCTTATATACTCATATCAAAGCCTGACGCCAGTGCGTGACTTGTCTGCAAACTGGTCCGAGGAGAAAGCGGTCATGTTTGTGCGGTGACAATAGAAAGATGAGGATACCCAGGAAGTTTCCAGACGTAAACGAGTAAGTGTTACGCTAGAGTATGTGACCGAACCAGACTACACCGTTGGACGTGACCAAAAAAAAACCGCTCGTGTGCAACTGGTGCCATAAACAAGTAGTCACCATACCTTTTGTACTCGTACGTACTGCATCCCCTCAGATTAACATTACAGAGCCCGAAGTAGGTCTTGGGAAAGACGATATACTTTCAGTAACCAAATTTGGTTATCAGTCTTCAACACTACGGCAGCTGACTTCTAGACAATCTTTTTGATGGCGTACCAACATGGCGTTACGTCTCGGGTTAGGCATGGATAAGCTACAATCCCTGGTGATGTTCCAACCGCCATTTGCCAACAGACCTCGCAAGATTTGGTGTCATGCTCAAAGTCGGCTAGGAGTACATTAGAGTTCCTGGAATATATTTTTGTCGTAGGAAAGGAACAAGTTAGCATCTCCAAAAAATCCCATTACGGGCGCTGTACTTCAGAGGTGCTATTCCAGCATCCAGCATTTCCTAGCGTGGTGATAGGAGAAGTGTAGGGTCCATTTACCTAACCATAATCTTTGTCCTTTGCAGGGGTGGTTTATAAGGCCAAGGACGGAAGAAAGAAAGACCAAGTTTTATGGTCGGGTTGCTTACTCTATGTTGCTTGGCATGAATTCCCCAGGTCGCCCGGCGTCCTAAGGATTTAGGGTCAGATAGAGATGGATTTTGCGCTGGTCTGACTCCGAAGGCGACTCTCCAAGTCTAATATGAATCTCATGTCGCTTATACAGCAGTGTTTTCCTCTCGAATTCGAGGCGTTCGGTCATCTCGATGAACGGTGACCCGTGGGTGAACAAACAAGATTCATGAAACTCATCGCGGTGACGACTTATCTGCTTCTCTGATCCCGATAATAGAGTGCATCGCCAGCCCCCTATTGTATGGCTACATATCACTCCAAACTCTTCAAGATGATCTCTACGCGTGGAACCAGAATAATGGAGTGTGGCAACAAAATTTCCAGTATACCCCACGTGAAGGGTTGATGTAGAGGAATCCCACGCACCATAAGGTTCCACATGATGCAGGCAACAGTGCCACATCCTCACCTGGTCCTTATGGCCACCAGTGCAGCTCCGTAGCATATAAACTTGATTTCCGTTGGCTAGAGACTGAAGTTTCCCTGTATATTCCAATTCCCTCCATTCACAGTTTTACCACCACTATGTGTTGTTTGAGAGCCATGAATGATACTGGTCCCTTGGTAGGGTCCAGGCTCTCGTGTCGCATGGCTGTGTTCTGGACTCCTCAAAGGTGAATGGCCTCCCGTTTCCCATGGTGGAACACCATAACACTCTTCGGTTGGCTGGGGAGGAAGCATTGGAGAACGCGGTCTTCTCCACGATTCTTGATGGTCATGAGAGGGTGGCGAAGTAGTCATCGGTGGAGCTGGCTCAATATACCTCGGCTCTGGAGGGGGAGGAGGCCTCGAATAACCACCCGTGGATCTGTACTGTTCATAACGTGGAGAATAGCCTGAGCCACGTTCTTGAAAACCCGATTGTTCATGTCGGTACATATCCCCCATGTACTGGAGGTAAGCACTAGCCTGAGAGAACTGAGAAGGGTCTCCGTACGGGTATTGTTCTGCACGCTCGTGTCGTCCCGAGTGGGCGGTTGCATGTTCATCCACTCTCGGAGCCTCTTGAGCTTTCTTTGAGATTGCCTTCACCCAGCGTCGAAGTTCTCCGGACACAGATAGATATCCTGCGTCATTAGGGCCGGAAAATTTCGTCATATCCATATGGTTTGCGCGGATGCCAATGGCGTTGTAGGATGGAAGAATGGCTGAGTGCTTCGGCACTATCTGGAAAGGAGTTAGTGTCGCCACAGGTAGATGTTTAAGCGTCACTCACATCTCCAATGCCCCTTACGGGTAATTCCTCGAAGAAGCATGTTATCTTTAATGCGGGTTTGCTTTCAAACGTCGGACCCCGAAGCATGGTGTGGAATTCTCGCTGGACACGGGCAAGAACTTCAGAGTCGGTTTTGAGGACATTTACGAGGTCGACGTTGGCGGTCTTAATGGCGTTTACCAAACTACCCATTATGCTCCCCCAGCGTGCTAGATCCGAGCCACAGTGTGGGGTGCCCAGAAAGCAGATTCCAAATACACTTTGCACCAGGTCCTGGAGGTGTTCCTCTGCGCTATTCCTCGAAAAAAGAAGTGCCTACGTTCGTTAGGTCAGCACTCATTATTTCCGCACACTTGGATTCACTGACGTCTTCTGTGACCTGAAGAGGAGGTTAGACACTTCATATTAAGTTCTGGGACTAGGAACGTACCAAGCCACCAAGAGAGTGTGTCACGAAGATAATGGGTCTGCCTTCCGTATCCGTTCGCTCCCGAATTTGGGTGATGGCATTCACGAGATTACCTGCGTGCTCTCCAATTCGGTTTTGTGAAGCCATTGCCCAGAAGTGCGCAATGTCTGCATCGTATCCGTAGGTCAGGATGCGTGTCTTGGGCAAGTCTTTAGGAAGTATATCCTTGGGCCAGAAAATCCCTTTGTCTTTGTATGTCCAGGTATTGTGCCGATTTCCGGTTAGGCCGTGTACGAATACAATACTGGCAGTTCGTCAGTACGCGAAGGCGATGTCGTGTACTACATCAACTGACTCTGCGACAGCGTCCTCGCCGCCATCGTGACAGATGGCTAACCCGTACTCGCCCTGGGTAGACAAGGTGTCCTGCCCCACGTTACCATCATCAACCGAGCTATCCACGGGTGCGGTGGCGGCCTTTCCGAAGAAGTTCATGGTTGAGGATTTCGAAGCAGCAGTTCGGACGACAGAACCCAAGAGCGTCCTCTCGGGCGGGTCCGGAGGATAGGTCGATAAGTCACTTTGCTTTTGAGTGATCTGGAAGGCTGTTCAGGCGCCCGGAGCTGTTATTTTAAGCCTAGCTGGGCAAGGCTGAAGCAGGAGGAGTAACACCCGAGTTATGAGCTGAACACCTTCCTGCGTTCTCCACGCGATCTGATACCCCTGTATCATCCACCTCGCTCGGTGGCCTGGACCAAAGACTTTGGCGGGGTGCATCCCTAACTACTCCGCAGATTCCTTTGGAAACTGCGGATAACAGTTGCACTGACTCCATCCAAAACATACTCTCGATTATCGAGAAAACGCCCGTTGCGAATGCTTTGGTAGGCTGGACATTTCGGGGGTCAGCGCGGACTCACCAAAACAGATTACCATTATTATTATTCTGCCGGACAAAACCTGGACCTGTGACTTTGTGAATTGCTGTGTGTCTTCCCAAGCCGATCGGGAAGTCTGGACTCGACCTTATTCGTTCCGCAAAATGCAAAACCAGCCACGGCGCTTCCCCAATGCTTGTGACCAATTGTGTGGTGGCGTCCAACCATGCCGCTTTCCCGTACACCACACCGGTAATCCCCGTAACACCTCGTGTTCAGCTGTCCCAGAAGAGTCCCAGCCGTACCAGGGACCAGTTTGAGGCTTAAAATCCACAGCCTTTTGAAGAGACCTCCGTCTCTGCATCTGTTCAACACGCTTCAGCCTACCTCTAGAGGCAGTCCACATTGAACAGAGGTCATGCTGTCGTTATTTGGATCTCTTGGTTAAAACTTCGATCATTCTGTTGGGCCTCAGTTCATGTAGCCACCAGTAGGTTGCTTGCGGAGATGGCTAATAATATGTCTTCGTCCAAACACTCCAAAGGCCATATCCATCAGGCGGCAAACTACCTTCACGGAAAGTTTGAGAACCATGGCGTTCAGTGGAACGGGTCTAATGTTACTGTATCTGGGGATGTCATCTTCAATAGTGAGTGTCACTTTGCCCTTGGGCATGCGGATTGTCGCTGATATGCGCAGCCCCACATTTAGGGAGAGATGACAATACTTTGGAGCGTGAAGCCAAAAAAGCACTCTGTCATAATTTTCGGGACCCTATCGATGATCGACGCAGCATCTTGAGTCGCAAGCCGCGCATGATTACAGCAACATGCGACTGGATTATCAATGACCCCCGTTACAAACACTGGAGAAACGTTCGAACCCGTTCCCAGCTTCTCTGGGTGTCTGGCGGACAGGCCAGAGGGAAGACCATGCTCTCAATATTCCTGACCCAGTCGTTCGATAAACTTGCACAACATGCTGGAGAGATCACTGTGTTATACTATTTTATCGAAAGACAGGACAACCGCGACACCGCTTCTCATGTGTTGAGGGGACTTATAAGACGTCTCATTGCCGTGAGAAAAGATCTGATCAAGTATCTCGTCGAGTATTACGAGGATTCCGGGAATGATCTGTTCGGACCAAACTACATCGAGACACTATGGCGCGTATTTGAAGACATGATCCGCGACCCTATCGCCGGGCAAGTTTATTGTATCATCGATGGCTTAGATGGCTGCAAAGAAGAATCCCTTCAAAGGCTGGTGGGCTTGGTCAGGGACTTCTTCCTCGATGAGCCGCAAATCGTCGTCGATGAAGGCGTGCCTCCCGACAGTTACGGAAACAGCAGTGCGCCTAAAAAGGCTGGGCAGAAAGTAGGCCTAGGACTGAAGATGATGCTTGTAAGCAGAGAGGAGCCTGAATGGCTTTCCGAATATTTGAGGGACTTCACTCGTATTCCCGTAGGCGGCGGATCTTCGAAGAAAGCTGGCAAAGTCGGGATCAACAGTGCAAGGCCGGGGAAAAAGCCACCCACCCTGAAAGAAGTCGCTTCTACCATAATTCGGAAACAGACACTGCAAAAGCCGGATAAACTTGAGACGGTTGATGGGGGCACCACTACGACAACCTCGTCCAATACATCGACGCAGGTTGCACCGATCTCTTCACCACCGCCTCCCTACTACGCATCTACAAGCATGCCAAACACGTCATCGGCCTCGAATGATCAGACCGTGTACACCAGCGGTGCGCTTGCGCTGACGAGTGGGCATGTTCCAACAAACGAGCAGGTAGGGTCACCAGTAGCCGGTGTCTCTGCCGTACCACAGGACTTGGTGTTGACAGGATCGTCTATTGCTCCCTTTTCGCCACAGCCCGATACTTCGACACCTTACCAGCTCGCATCCGCGGAGTCCGCGCTGCAAAATCCCACCCAGTCAACTTTGACAACAGCGGCGTCAGGGAACCAGAATGCCACTACATCTTCGGATACCGGAGGGTTCACCGGTCTATCTAATCAGCAATACAATGCACCTGTTCCTGGAGTCCACTCTCAAGATACCACATCAACGCAGCAACCCACGTCTCTTACAGGACTTTCCGGCTCTACAAGCGCGCAAAGACCTGGTCAGCCTTCCAGGAAATCATCAGAAGCTATACAGAGCACAGTTTCTGTGACGTCATCGAGCCCATCTGCTAACGCCTCCAGCTCGAAGCCCGTCTTTCACGAAGTGACCTACTCAGATGAGCCCACCGAGTATATTGATCAAAAGCCCGATGGGGCAGCGGATCCCCAAGAAACTCAAGAGACCCACATTGATGAGGACGAAATGGATGAAGACTATAATCCATCATTACGGGTCTATATCGAAGCTAAGATGGAAGAGCTGGCCCAGGAGAGGCAATACTCTACCGAGGTGCAATCATTCATCTGCGCGGCTTTAGAGTATCGCGGGGACGGTACTTTCTTATGGGTTGACTTTGCCATCGAAGAAATAAAGAAAGTGAACGTTGATAATATGGAAGAGACATGCAATTCACTCCCGCCAACACTCGAAGAGATGTACGTCAGGATATTGCTCAACATTCCGCCCAACCTGGTCGACCTTGTCGTCGGGCTACTTCGGTGGACAATTTGTGCACGACGGCCAATGGATCTTCTTGAGTTGTGGATCGCGCTTAATCTCTCGCATTACAGCAGCCAGGATGCGATCAACTACATCACTGCGACAGTTCTTGCCTGTGGCAACATGATCAGCGTCCAGACGGAAGATCTGACCGTCAACCTGATCCACCAGTCGCTCATCGACTTCCTCACTAGCGATTCGTCACTGTTGATGCAAGACCCACGATTATCGCGATTCCACATCATCCCGTCTCAAATTCACGGCGATATTACCACATTTTGTATATCCTACCTGGAATCTGGGCCATTCAACGACCATCCCATCTGCCAATTCGAATGCGAGCCTGTTTACAATGAGCATATCATGAAATACCCCTTTCTCCCCTACGCCGCTAGCTTTTGGCCTGACCACCTGAAGGAGGCCTCAAACCCGTACCTCAACCTTTCCTCACCATTCTTCCTTCCCAAGTCAAAGGCAAGGAAGAACTGGTGGGTCACGTATTGGGCCTTCACCACAGGCAAAGCTACATTATCAGCGCCGAGGAACTTCACTGTCTTGCACCTGGCGGCATATCTTGACCTTGTACCAGTGGCCCAACAAGTCTCCCAACGAGGTGAACTTCAGTCTCGATTGAACAAAAGGGATTCTCACGGGAGTACCCCCATTGACTACGCGGTTGCGCGTGGGAATATTCCGATGTTCCAGTTCCTACTCATGCACAATGCCAAACAGGAGGCTCTAGGGGAGACCCTTCTAGAGCTTGCGGTGCGTAAGGGCCAGAAGGAAATGGTGGCATTGCTCTTGAATATGGGATGGGATGTCAATCTTCGGGCGAAGCAAGAGACACCCCTTGGCTCACTGTGGACAATGGCACGATGGTTACCCGGCGCTTTCAGTGAGGGTCTCGACCTCAATCGCGATACGTGGCATATGACTTTCCGAGATATTGGTGTACAGGCGACTCCACTGCATCAGGCGGCAACGTACGGCCATGTGACCGTCATGGAACTGCTGCTTGAGAGAGGAGCGCAGGTCGATGCAGGCACAACAAAAGGCTTCACTCCGCTCCACTCGGCATCCTACGTAGGTGCCATGGATTGTGTGGAGCTCCTCCTCGAGCACGGCGCCAGCCCAAACTGGGTTACGACCGACCACTGGCTTCCCATGCACTATGCAGCCATGCGCGGCAAGCTGAATGTAGTGGAACTTTATTTGGACCGCGGCGTACCTATCGACGCTGTAACGATCAAGTCAAAAACGGCCCTGCAGCTGGCTGCCTATGCCGGACATGCTGAGCTCGTGGAATTCCTCTTTCAACGTGGGGCCAACCTTGAAATGAAGTCCTATAAAGGGGAAACAGCGCTGCATCTGGCGACAAGACACGCCATGCCGCAAACAGTCGAGGTCCTCCTCTCTCTAGGGGCCGACAGGAATGTCGTGAATAATGAGGGATTCCCTCCTGGTCAAGTCGCTCAAGCGTCCACATTGGCCAATTCCAAGGAGTGTTTGCGTATTCTGCAAACGTTCGGCATGGAAGGGTATGTCCCATG
This sequence comes from Westerdykella sp. P71, assembly GCA_019022765.1. NCBI lineage: Eukaryota > Fungi > Ascomycota > Dothideomycetes > Pleosporales > Sporormiaceae > Westerdykella > Westerdykella sp. P71. Next base: position 21,041 of record JAFHBW010000019.1, on the reverse strand, counting down.
GCAACCACCTAAGCAACCGGGTGCTGCCACAGACACACAGACCCAACCTCCGGCTGCAGCGGTGGATGGGTCAAGTGCTGGTGCTAATGCACCCAACGGGCGAAGGACGTCCGCGGCATCACCTCCAGCGCCAGCTACCAGAGCTTTCGCAAATACAGCGGTGCCTCGAACGAACACCTTCCAAAATTTTGAGGCCAGCATATCGGTGCAAGTTCAACGAACGCAACAGGGTTATCCAGCCGCGGGTCAACAGGTGGCGATCCAACCAACACCAACAGGTTTGTCTACGGGCACTGCGACTGCTGCCCAGCCACATTTAGATTCAACCCGTTCCGCGCCAGCTCAGCCCGGGTCGAAATTCGCCTACGATGCTAACGCAAATATGAACCAATATGGCGACGATAAGGGGGCTGCTTTTGGGTCAATGTCGCCGCCTTCAGTTGCACCTCCGCCATATAGCGCAGCAGTGGGAAACAATCCGCCTCCTACATTCCCGGAAAAATCCCCGGCTTGGACCACTTCAATAAACCAGGGTAGTCAAGCGCCATGGCAGGCTTCGGCATCCGCATCGCCCCCAACCCAAAGTGTACCGCCATTGCAAGTGACAGCACCGACCCAGGCCTCTCACCAACATCAGCAGCACCAGTACTTCAACACATCCACTACACCTGCAACCCAGGAGCCAGCTATTGGTTCTTGGTCAATAACTCAACAACCCAATCAGTCGAGTCTGGTTGCTATGCTGAGCTCCTTTGCAATATCAAGCACTCCCTCTCGCTCGGTGACACCGAGCATGAGTGAACAACCAGGCCAGACTTTGTCACCACAAAGTGTCCACTCACCTCCGCCATCCATACAATCCCCGAATTCGCCAGCTATTCAAACGCAGCAATTATACCAGCCTTCCCCAACCCCAGTCGCGCAGTACCAATTCCCACCAACACCCAGCATTCAAGCTGCACCACCTACACTCATATCACCCTTGCAGCCGATCGCTGCTCCCGTCACTCCACATCAGACACCACCTGTACCCGTCGAGCCATTTGCTCCTGTTCAGCAGCCGTATCCGTACTCAGCCACGCCTGTCCAAACCTTCACTCCCGTCCAGCAACAGCAGCAGCAACCATATCAAAACGCCGGATATCCCCTACAACAAGCTGTTTCTCAACAGCAACAAGCAACAATCTACCAGCCGAGCCCTACTCCCGCACCAACGCCCATGCCCTATTCATCCCCTCAAATCCAGCAACCCCAACCACAATACCTCACACCCACAGTTCCCCAAACGCCCTACATCCATCAACCCACCGCCCTGCCCACCCAATCTCCCCACTTCTCCGGCAATACTACCGCAAGCACGTACAACTCTGGCTACGAGTACAGTGCTCCTCCTCCTGCGCCGTATGATCCGCACGTGGGCCAAGTGCCACAGGTCCCAGGACAAATGCCTATGCAGCCTGCGTGGCAGGGCCAACAGGGAGGCTATCAGGTTGGATATCCTTCCGCGGTGCCGATGCAGAATGGGGGCATGATGTTTGCGCCACCGCCGCCGCAGGGGTCGGGGAAGAGGAAGAGTTTTCTTGGGGGTTTAGTTGGGGGTCGTTGAGGGCATCGGCGATGGATGTTTTTGCTTAGGATTGGCTTTGTCTTGGTGATCGGAGCGGAATTTTTGAGTTCGGTGGTCACTGACAGGCTTACGGCTGGGTACAGATTGGGTCTATTCATTTTCTGTATGTTGCATTCATGCATTCTAGGTTTTCTAACCCATATGAGTACTCAGAATAAGCCAATGGTCTTTATGCGCATGGCTCTTTCAAATAACTGTAAACAATTTCCGGTTAGATCAGGATTACTCACTCCTCAGCTGCTCAATCTCTCGGACCCTAACAGCCCACCACACAAACCCCAAGAACCAAATGCCCACCAGCACGGCTGCCTGGACGGGTGCAAATAGTGCCCCTCTCACGACTACAAACCCGCTGATCAGCGCAAATAGGACTGGCACCAGCAGCGGAGGCTTGATGGGGCGATGTAGATCCGGCTCGCGCCAGCGCAGGATGATGGCGCCCGTGACCGTAAGGAAAAAGAAAAAGTACTCTCCCAGACCGTTTAAAGTGAGCAGGATACGCATGTTTCCTAGTAGGATGTAGAGGGATGAGAGGAGGGTGTTGAGGACGAGGGCGTTGCTTGGATGTTTCGTTATTTTGAGTCACGCAAACCGGGAGGAACAACTCACATTGGTGCCTCGCCCTTATCCATGGCCTCTTCCGCTACCTCGCTTGCATCTGCTCCATCCCCGTCAAGCTCTTCAGCATCTACAGCGCCTCTTGATACCTTCCATCTCCCGATTTCGCCGACACTTCCGAGGAAGCCGGGAAGCCAGTGCTTGTTCGCGGCGGCAACGGTCATGCGGCCTGCGACGAAGGAGTTGCCAAGTGCAGAACCAACAATGACGAGACAGATGAGAATTGTGGCGAGGAAGGCAGCCCCCTGGCCTAGGAAATGGGATATAGCTGTCTAAAAGGCATTAGGGAGTTGATAGAGAAAGAGAAGCGGGAGGATGCTCTGGAAGGGACTACATACGACTGCGGCGGCATCTGTCACCGATACCACGTTCCAGGGAAGAAGAATGTAATAGACAGTGTTGGCGGCAAGATAGCAGAGGATGATAGTGGGAATGGCGGTATTAACTGATCGGGGGAGCTGCTTGCTTGGGTTGCGTAATTCCGCTGCAACGTAGTTGGCCTACAACATGTAAGCTCTGGGTACGGCAAATAGGAGCTTGGAGGAGTCTTTCCAATACCTTGTCCCACCCCGAGTACGCCCACAAGGCACCATACAACGCGGTACTAAAGAACCCCATCAATTCCCACAATCCCATGCCCTCCCATTTCACCAACCTCCCATCGGGCAGCACGCTATCCCTTGCTCCAAACCACCGCTTCTTATACCAGTCTCCGCCTCCGAGATCCCTTCCGTGCTGCGCAACAAATACACCCAGCACTGTCAATCCTGCCAGAATCAGCAGGAAAATAGTCGAGAACTTGATTACGACGAAGAAGCCACCCAGTCGCGTACTCGTCTTCGTACTGATCGAGTTCGCAATCGTCACGACCACCAACACCAGCACAGACCACCCCTTTTGGGCCAATCCGTCACCAGCACTGTTCCATCCAAAGGCAGAATAGACACTCTCGACGAACACAATGCTGAGAATGGCCAGAGTCGCAGGCATAGTCGCAACAATCCAGCTCCATCCGGCCAGGAAGCCCCACAATTCGCCATACATGTGGCTGAGATAGGGTTGGATTCCTCCTTCACCTGGAATGGCGGTCCCCAACTCCGCCATGGTCAGAGCGCCCGTCCAGGCAAGAAAGCCACCAAGTAGCCAGACGAGAAGAGCAACGCCTGGCGAAGGTACATTGGCATCAACAGGGCCGGGAGAGCTGAAGACACCGGAGCCGATGACGATGGTGGTAATGAGGATGAAGGCATGTTTGGCGTTGAGTCGTCGCGCGAATGTACCGCGGGTTGGGTGCGGGTTTTCTGGTAGACTAGGACCATGTTGGTCCCCCTCATGCAGGAGAGGCGTTTCTTCGGACGCCATGAGGATACTATTTTACCCTATTTCATAGGCATTTGTGAGGGAGATGGATGGGAGGAGGATGGGATGAAGTTGAATCTACGTGATTACATAATACGCCGAAGAGATTGCGTGCTGTAAAATGGTCATGTGATCTTAAGACAAGATGGAATCGATGGTGAATTGATATATTAAACCAAAATGGTAGGAGACCAGTCTCAGCTAAAACGAAAATAAATTTCAAAGGAATAGGCCCCGCAGTGACCGCAGTCATTCGGGAGAGGAGAAGGACGGGTTTCCACGGAGTACGGATATTACCGCAACTTCTCGAAAACATTCAAGAGGAAAGCAACAATTGCTAGTTATGAGTTTACACCAAACAATAACACCTATCATTTAAAATCTATAACCTTGAAGTTGACGGTTAGCTTTGGCACGATCCACAAGTCGGCTTTCCAGCTCGGCTGCGGGGACCCCACAACAGAAGATCCCGAGGTAACTTTCTTCACTCCCTTTTTGCACCTCTGGTTGCACCCCTAAGTCCACGTCAAAAATGTAACTCCAAATCGTCGTTGCGCAGCCAGCGCGACTCAATCTCATTATCTTTAGACCTGCTGCAACATGACACCTCGCCCTTATTTCAACGAGGCGCGCCAGGTCCTCCCGTTTGACAAGGTCATTGAGTTAGAGAAGATTGATGACCGTACATTCCGCTCTACCACCAGAGCGTTCTCGCCGACGGGAGGGCAGAATGGGACGTATGGTGGACATGTGTATGCGCAGGCAGCATGGGCAGCTGCGCAGACAGTGTCAGAAGGGTTCTTGCTGCATGTACGTGTGGATATACTGGGAGAGAGCATACTAGACGGACCGTGAACTAACAAGAAACACATCAGAATATTACAGGGTGGTTCACTCTTGGCGGAAACCCCGACAAGCATTACACTTACACAGTTGAAAAAGTGAAAGACAATTACAATTACTGTACGCGAACCGTGACGGTGTTCCAGTCTCCAGAAGCGGGGACTATGTTTACATGCACCTGCTCATTCAAGCGCGAAGAAGGGTCCCCTTTCTCCTACCAAGACGTCATTGACCTGAAGGAGAAATACAAGGCCGTACTTGAAGGCAAAGAGAGCGAACCAATGGAGCATGACGATGCTCCAGCTCAGGATTCGGACTGGTTCCACGAGGACTATCTTCCTCAACATCCGGAGCACTTTAACCCCATCGCTGGCCTGCATCTTCGGAAGGTGAACATGGCAAAATATAACGAGAAGCGGGTACCAATCGACCGGAGACAGCTCATCTTCTACACGCTGCGCGGTTCACTTCCTTTGCCGACAGCGCCATACCCTCCACGAAGTGGGAAGTTCTCACTCACGAGAGAGGCCAATATGCATGCTTGCGCACATCTCTATGCCTCAGACCGGAACTCTTTGTACATTATTCCCAATCATCTGTCCCTTGGCCGCGACTTCACACGCATGGCGTCGCTCTCGCACACTGTTATCTTCCACGTAGGAATACGGGATCTGCTGCTCCCACCAGAGCCGCACATACACCACCCAAATGCGGCGCCCACGCTGTTCGACCAAGGTGCTCTACCACTTTGCAATCTCGAGCCGGAAGGGACGACGGATCGGGATGGGAGAAAGTGGTTCGTTCAGGAGTCATGGGTTACGAGGGCGACGGAGGGGCGCGCGCTGCATATGAGCCGGATGTGGGATTATGAGAGAGGAGTGCATATTGCGACAACTATCCAAGATGGGCTGTTGAGATTTAGACCTGGCACGAGGTTGTAAGAGGGTGAGCTCGGTGGCACTGTAATAACGATGAAGTCTTTGGAAACAATTGTGAAGATGCTCGACCAAAGTCTTGTGCGCGATCGGTGTTCTTTCCTACGGGAAGCTGGCTGGGCGATTACACTACTTAAGGTAATTTGATGACTGAACACGGAGCATACGCCCATATAGGCGTAGTTGGGATTGCGCGATCGATATGGACCAGCACGTCGGTGTTACATTGCCATCCTTATCAATACAATTTTCAACACCACAGCCTTGGCGAGACGAATGTTTTTGCTCTCTCCTGTCCCACTTCGCAGGAATCAATCCACCGGCTTAAGCTTCCGTCAGCAGATGAAGACTCCATAAGGCAACCCCCAAGCTGTTCTAAGGCTTCTCTGTTGTTGTCTTAGCGCTCGCTTGCAGATAGCCGGAAAATGTCCTCATCCCAACAACCATCACGCAATTCGGTACCAAGCCACAAGAGCAGGGCAGACTTTTTGGAATTGCGCCCACAACACCAATAATGTCCGTTTCCCATGCGGGTTCGGTACTACGGTTCTCGGAATGCGCGAGTACCCTAGGTTAGTCGGGAGGCGGCTGCGAGCGACCACATGGTGGATCCACATCTGCGGGTAGAATATTAATATCGGAGCCGCCTGCCTGTATACCGGGACAGTAGCTCCCATATCTGATCTGTCCCCTCTAGCTCGGCCACTCTTCTTCGAGACCGCTGGACTAGAACCATGTCCGGAAAAGAGGAAGACCATGAGGTCGAAGCCGGCAGTGAGGTTCAGGGCCGGGAAACCGTGTCCAAGCCTGTGTCAAGATTCACAAGATGGTATCGGAGTCCATTGTTCAACGTTATCCTCGTCGGATTGATCTCCTTTACTCAACCGGGTATCTGGAATGCTCTCAACAGTCAGTTTCACCGTCAACATGTTCCCCGAAACGGTTTCTGGTACTGACATCAACAGACACCGGTGCAGGCGGCCAACAAGAGCCCTACCTCGTCAATGGCGCCAATTCACTCACATTTGGCATCATGGCCTTTGGCTGCTCCATCTTCGCCGTTCTAGCCAACAAATTCGGTCTTAAGAATGTGCTCATTCTCGGAACCCTAGGCTACGCCCCCTACTCAGCCTCCCTTTACGTCAACAACCGTTACGGCACCGAATGGTTTGTCCTCTTCGGAGGCGCCACCTGCGGCATTGCCGCCTCCGCCCTATGGGCCTCCGAAGGCGCCATCGCTCTTGGTTACGCAGACGTTCATGAACGCGGGAGATTCACTGGCATTTGGCTCGGACTTCGCGAATTAGGTCAATTGATCGGCTCCTCGATCCAACTCTCGTTGAACGTCAAAGACGGGAAACGCGGAAAAGTAGGCTACACCACTTATCTCGTCCTCATCGGGATCCAATGCGCCGGTCTTCCTCTGGCTTTGCTCGTCTCCCCTCCCCAGAAGATCATCCGCTCCGACGGCCGCAAACTGGCCGACCCCACCAAGAACAAAGCCGTCCTGAAGGAATTTGGGAAATGGTGGGCTCTGCTCCGCAACAAGAAGTTCTTTTTTCTCATCCCGGTCCTCATCGGCTTCAACTGGAACAACACCTACCAAGGCATTTACCTTGCCAAGTACTTCAGCGTTCGGTCCCGTGCCCTGGGTTCCTTGTGCTCTGGTATTGCCGCCACTGCAGCTAACATCTTCTGGGGATGGTTTTACGACCTCAAGTGCTTCAGCAGACCCCAATTGGCGAAGATCACCTGGACCATCTTCTCCATATTCATGCTCGGAATGTTCGGGTGGCAGGTCGCCAACGAGAAGAAGTATTCCAGCGCGGTCCCGAAAGTCACGCTCGACTGGGCGAAACCCGGTTTCGGACGCGCCTTTGCCGTCAATGTGATCTTCCGCTTCATGAACGAGTCGCATTACATGTTCGTGTACTGGATTTTGGGCACCTTCTTCGATGACATTGAGACTTTGACTCTTGGTGTGGGACTGGTGCGGACATTCGAGTCCGTCGGGTCGGCTATCTCCTTTGGAGTGGGTGCCGCCAAGGTGAAGCCGATGGTGAACTTGATTATTGCGTTTGTGATGTTCGCAGTCTGCATTCCTACGACGTTTGCGGCAGTGTTCTTGGTACCCGAGAGGCCGGTAGATGTAACCAAGTTGGAGGAAGATGGCACGGAATCGGTGGATACCGAACAGGAGGAGGCGAAGGGACCGAAGGAGGTTGTTGAAAAGGTTTAGTGGAAAGGCGTGGGGAGATGTTATCACGAGGAAGTTAATGAGTACATTGACGGTTGCGCCGTTGCGTTATGCTTTTTCAAATCATGATACCATAGGGTCTGTATGGATTGCAGTGGCGCTTTGCGCATTATAGAGAGGTTACATGTAGGTAATAGAGTCTAGACAGAGGCCTGATCAAAAATCATAAGAGAACTCCATATATTGATTTTGCGCTTCTGGCAATTGACTACCCTTGACGATCCAACGCCGGGGTTTTCGATTGTTTCAGTTCAGATATGCATTGCTTTTCTCAAGCTTGCATTTCCCAGCTCGAGAACTTAGGCTTGGCCATTCCCATGTTTGCTCGTGACAGTACTGGTCTCAGATTTTACACGCATTGCAGACTTCTCTAGAGCGCGATTGCACAACTCCTTGGCGCTAATATCAGCCATGATGTCAAAGACGCTGACATTTGCATCCATCTCTTTCCGAAACCAGGTTCTCAATCTCACAGCCAACAGGGATTCAACTCCAATATCATGGGCTGATCTATCCAGATCTAGCGCCTCCTCGTCCACTCCCAGTTCCAATGACAGCTTGCGCTGGAAGAACTGGACGACCAGCTCTGCCTGGGCCGATAGGGTCACAGCTGAAGCTAATCTTTGAGACAATTGCTCTGTTTGTTCCACATTGTGTTGGATTGAGGGTCCATATTCGGAAGTTCTACTAGCATTCAGGAAGCGTAAAAAGCTGAATAAGGGCTGATCCAAAATGTGCGATCCCGTGACTGAAGCGTCAGTCTGTTTGCGCGGATATTTGAGACCGATAAGTGTCTGACAGTCCTTTTCTTTTCTATCTCTCCGTGGACTGCAGTAGAAGTCAAGTAGTCCCATCAGTTGAGGTTCAGAGATGGGTACGACGCAATCGAGATTTGCCAGTCTTCTGGAAAGGGCCTCCGACTCTGCAACCGTGCCCGCGAACTCTACCCAGCCGATATCGAGAGATATGATGGGTGTTTCTGCGGTAGAGTAGCTGTGTGCAAAAGCATCCAAGTACGTGTTTGAGGCGGCGTAATTTGCCTGGGATGGATTTCCCATAACCCCAACTACCGAGGAAAGTAGAATGAAGAAGTCCATCTTGCCTGGGAGAAGGGAATGTAGGTTACGTGTACCTTTCACACGAGCTTGGAGTGGCGTGTTCCATTCTTCGTATGTCATTTTTTCAAAGACTGAGTCCTGCCGAGGAGATTAGCTCATGGAAATCATAAAAGGGAAACCGGCTGGCGTTACGCACTCGGAGCACAAGAGCACTTTGAATGCAACCCTTGATCGGCGGGAGCATCCTGTCGATTTTAGATAATGCCGCTCGCGTTTCGATTTCGGATGATATATCGCATGGTAGACACTCCATTCTTACGTCTTCCCGGGCGAGCTCTGCGATGGGCATCATGCTTGTAGAAAAGCTTGAGCCGGATCGAGAGAGCACGACGAAGTTCCTCGCCCCTTGTTTAATCATCCATTGAACAATGTTGCGCGCAAGGCCCCCGCCTCCAGCAATTATGTATGTCGCAAACGGATCGAAAGAGCATCCTGTGATGCCTTGCAGACCTTCAGGATGGTGAATGGCCCTTGGTGTGCCGTTCGAAGCATGCGGTGAGAATGTTTTCATGCTCGAATCATGTCCACTTGATATTCGCATGTCCTCCCATCTCTTCTGGAAGTCAAGGATGTGGTTGTCGAGGGAGGGAGAAGGAACAAGTCTGTTGATAAGGAAGCATCCATCGACATATCTATACTCAGGTTCGATCTGATCCCGCGGAGAGGAAGCCAGCTTTTCGATGAGTCGAACAACCGCGTTTGCGACATCGTGCGGCGATGTGCCTGCGGAAACACTGCATGACATGTATGTCGAATGAGGGTTCTCTGAGCGCAGAACGCGGAGGAGCCCGTCACTCAGGTGCCTTTCAGGTGTTGTCTCGCCGATATCTCGAACCCAGAGGATACCCTCTGCCTTCGAGAGGACAGTACGCAAAGCCAAAAAGGAAACTTCGCTCAGAGACGCAAGAGGTGAAGTATAAAGCTCCATCAGACTTATGCAGAACACTCCTGACAGGTTTAGCAGGGCTGCTTCTCCCAATCCGATGACGTTTATCGGTGCATGACTCAGATGCTTCAATTGGTCTCGCAGAAAGGAGGCTGTATGGACCTCCTGTGAAGAGCCATCATCAATGATAATGCCTATTTGGGGAAACATCGCTGGTGATATTTCCCCCGCCAAAGCGGTGGATAGGATGACGCTGCATATACGAAGTTGAGGTTCATCGCAGTCTGGCAGTGATACGTCTGCGCCGGTAAATCCATTTTTCGATAAGGCCTGATGCCACTTATCGGCAGATATGCAGGGACCCAATTCCCTGTAATTATCCTGACCTGCTCCTCCGTCAGCGAACATCTGGACCGAGGATCGATCTGGTAGACGCACTCAACCACCAGCCAGGAAGCGTCCCAAAAATCGCCTGAGGAAGCCACGAATTATGCGTGATCTCTATTAGTAACAATTTTCCGCCCCTAATGATTAGCTAGGTCCATTGGCCGGGGGATGACTACTCACCTTCGTAAGAGTTTTCGCACGTTTTGCAAAGTTGTATTGAGATTTTCGGTCGCATGTAGAACCTAGGCGATGTTCGAGGCAGCACTTTTGGAAGGATATGGATATACTCACATTTGCAGCGACAATGAGGTCATAGCTGTGCTCTTTAAATCCTTGCGATATTGGGTCCATGGAAATATCGAGAACAGAAAAGTTCATTTTCGGTAAATGATCTCTGAAACGTTCCTTGGCGGGTCTGAAAAATGCGGGAGAGAGGTCGGTGAACTCGTAACTCGATATTGCAGAGATTCCAGATCCTCCAATAGTGCGGGCCACGGTATATTGGAGAATGTGCTCAGTTGTCGCTCCTGTTCCCGCCCCTATTTCCAGAACTTTGAGACCAGGGTTCTTGAAAGCGATAAGACCGGCCAACCGCTCGACCACTGGCCGAGTGCGTTGATTTATTTCCGCGTAAATATCTTTCGCTAGTTCTGATTCGAACAGCATTTGTAAGGAATCCTGTGTTCCTTTGAGAAGGCCAGGTAGCTGCTCTCCGGTGTGCACTACTGCTTTTCCCCAAGTGCTGGCTTCCGCTGCTTGCACCAAGCTGGGGGGTAGCCACGGGTCCGCGTGCTCACTCATATGGAAGTGATCAAGTGTGTCCTTTACAAACCCCCTCAACCAATTGAGGTAGAGCCGTAAATGCGGCTGCATTACTTTCGCCTTGGAAATGTCTACCGTTTCCAGTGCTGACCTAGATGAAGCCACAAAAGCGTACCTGATTTCTTCAAAAAGTGATGTGTTGCAGGTGCTTCCAGCAAGTGTCAATGAATTTAAGAGAACAGACTGACGATTAAGTTCAATGTCCAGTTCCCAATCGATACCGTAGCAGGAGTTCGTCGGTGTCTCCACATTGTCTGAGAGGATGGAGTCGACGAATGTTGTCTCTAGGGCTGAAAGCCATATCATTGTCTCCGAATTCCGAGTGGTGGCAGTTGCGGAGGCTGTGCAATTATGAGACGACTGATTTTCTACCTTCGCAGAGGCAAGTAGGGTAGAAGTTGATGGAAACGCAGCGCCGGTGCCACATATCCACAGATTGAATAGTTTCGTGGGGACTGCTGTTGGTATTACCTTCATACCTCCTTGAGTCATGGCTGCCAGACAAGTCTGGAACACCCCGTCCAATGTAACGGGATGTATTATATGCCGTTGGGGGTGGCTCATTTCATGTGGCCTCCACTGAAATACCTCAACGTGTGCAGACGCCATCGTGCTTTCTCCAACTTTGACGTTGCTTAAGGACTGAAAGCTTGGTCCAAATGCGAGCCCGCTATTTCTGAATGTCGAATAGAGACTCTCCGTAATGACTGGGCGACAACATTGAACTGTCGGATGATTCTGGGGCAGTGGCAGCTCCGGGCCATCCTTATGCTGATATTGTATACGCACCGACCCTCGACAATTCTCTTTCCAGAAGTCACCCTCGAGCGTGCAAATCGTGAACTCGGCAGACAACGCATCAACGTAGCTGTCAGTTACGATCCGTAGCTCTAACTGTGACTCGGTAGGCTTTGTATCATTGATTTCGATGGGACGGAGGAACTCCGCTTCAGGTATGATGAATGCGGAAACGTCCTTTTCAGGATCTCTTAACTGATTTATTGCCTCAATGGCTATTGCGATCATGCCGGCCGCAGGATAGATCGTCGCTCCGTTAACGACATGATCGCAGACCCACGGAGTCTCGCTGACTTTAGTGAGCTTTCTCCACCTCCGTCCCATCTGAGGAGGCCCATTCATAATCATCGGAGCGCCTAGAAGATCTAGTCGAGGCGAGTGGCGGAACTGGTAACCGTCTAAATCTCGTGGTATTCCACCATAGGACTTGGAATGGTCGAAAGGATACTCTGGAAGATTTGCGAGGACTGTCACTTGTGAACACCGCTGGAGATGGTTGGCGCGGAGTACACTAATCGGGTATCCACTGCAGTAGAGTCTCCCCGCAGCTGTTAAAAACGTCCGATCCGCCTCTAATTTCCTTTCCAATATTGGCACATAGCAGAATTGGATTTTCCGCTTCATAGCGGATACGGTGTCTCTCAGAGCTCCCCGCAGCGCCGAATGAGGACCAAGTTCTACCACGTCTTGAAAGTTTTCAGCGGAAAGATCGAGCGCACGGTGAATTGCCTCCATGAACTGTACGGGAAGTTCCATGTTGTGAACCCAATATTCAGGTTTCAACAGTTCGATAGGGTGTACCACTTGTCCAGTTACTGAAGAGACCATGACAGGAGGCACTTCGCCCGTAAAATGGCCAGAATGCAGCTCTCCCATGCCGTTGAGATACCGTGCGGAAATTCTGCTGACATGAGACGAGTGATAGGCGACTGAGACTTGGAGTCTGCGGGCGAAAATCGACTCGGACTCTAGCACCTCCTGAAGTGCCCAAATTGCGGGTGCGTCTCCCGAGGCAGTGACGCTTGTTGGGCTGTTTATGCAAGCTAATATAAGGTACCAAGAAGGGTTTTGCTTTCGAACCCGATCCAGGTACACTTTCGCTTCCATTTCCGATAACCCCATTGCCAACATCGCACCCTGGGAAGCCGAAGCGGCGGTGAGGAGTGCAGTGGCCCTTCCTCGGAAGAAAGCGGCGCGTAAAGCGGACTCTGCCGAAAGAGCGCCACAACAATACCTGAAAGTTTAGTAATGGTGGAATGAATAGTGGCGGACTGTGAACTTACGCCGCCGCTATCTCGCCGGAGGAATGGCCAACTACCCTTCCTGGAACCACCCCAATGTCATTTAGTAAATCAATCAGGGCAATCTGCAGTGCGGTGCAAATAGGCTGACTGATTTCGGCATTGTTGATCTTCGACTCTGGAGCGGGTCGTAGTAACTCATCTTCACCACTGTCAGTCTCCAAGAGTTACGCTGGGAAATCGGCCGTCCAAACACTTACCAATAATGGTCCAAGTGCATCCCATTCCCTGAAGAATTTCATTAGAGCGGTCCAGACTCTTTCGGAAAACTGGCCAGGGAAGTAAACCTTTTCCCATCTCAGCGTACTGCGCGCCTTGACCGGTGAAGATATACAGCAAGTTGCCATTTCGGCGTCCGCGCTCGGGGTTAGATGCGTAATGAGGCAACCTTGATAGATCATGCGGAGAATCGACCACTGCAAACGAGCTGGATGGTAGGGAGGCTCTTCTTGCCGCCAAGGTGTAGGCCAAGTTGGCTAGATTTGATGGAGAGTCGGAAAATGAAGGAATGCTTGATACCAGCTTGGCGTACTGTGAAAGGATCCGAGCTGTTGCTGCGTTGTCCATTCCTGACCATACGAGAAGGACTGGACTCCCACATTTGGACGAGTGAAAACCATTATTGCCGTTCTTTTTTTGTAGATCGACGGAGTTATGATGGCCCCTCATACCTTTATTTCGGAGATAATTGCAGGCGTCGTCAAGAACGACGTGGGCGTTAGTACCGCCAAACCCGAATGAGTTGACTGAAGCCCGTCGGAGACCGTTCGTAGGCCATAATGTTGGTGCGAGTGGGAACTCTTTGAGTCAGCGAGTGTCTCATCTGGTAGTTGAGACTGCTTACAGTAATATTCAAAGCCGCCATATCAATGCCTGCATTTGGCTTCTCAAAGTTTGCATTGGGTGGAATGATAGCGCGCTCTAGCACCAGAACGGTCTTGATAAGGCCTGCAATTCCGCTCCCTCCCTCAAGGTGTCCAATATTGGCTTTCACAGCGCCACTAGACTTGGTCTTAGCATATACAGAGAACCACATTGGCTACAATGCTCACATGTAAAGTGGATGGCCATTTGGTCTTTGAGCTCCAAACACTCTTCCCAAGGCATTCGCCTCTATGGCATCCCCCATCTGGGTTCCCGTCCCGTGTGCCTCTGCAAATGCAGTCAAGCTGATGTTTAACCCAGCTTTACGATAAGTTTCTTGTATTAAACGCTCCTGAGCAGTTTGACTTGGAGAAGTAAGGCTTGGGGTCTTCCCGTCCTGGTTGACCCCAGTAGCACGAATGATCGCGCGAATGCAATCACCACCTGCCAATGCACTCGAGAGTGTCTTGATAACAACCATACCGTAGCCTTCTCCTCGAGCGTATCCGTTAGCTCGATAATCGAAGCTATACGACTGGCTGTAAGGCGAAAGCAGTCCGAGGTTGGACATCAACAGGTACTGTTCAAGCGAAGACAGGACATTGCTACCACCAACGAGCGCCTAAATCCAGAGTCATTTCACTGCTAGGTTGAGGCCAGAAACGACGTACCATTGTGCATTCACCATCCCGCAACGACTTACAGGCAAGATGCAAGGCCACTAAGCTACTGGAACACGCTGTATCAATGTTCATGCTTGGACCCAGCAGGTCGAACCACCAGCTCAGGCGATTGGCCAATATCGAGAAAGAAGTGCCACTGCCTGCATATCTTGAGATTCGCTCCGGGTCCTTCAAGCTCAGTATTTTGTGGTCATCAGAAAATGAACCCGTGAATACGGCGGTATTTGACCCGGCCACAGTTGATAAGGGTATTCCGGCTGTATGCAAGTTGAACCCGGTTGTCGAGGGTAATGGATTAAGACGTGAACTTACCATTTTCAAAAGCATGATATGCACCTTCTAACATCCCTCTCTGTTGTGGGTCCATGGCCATGGCTTCGGAAGGGTTGATGGAAAAGAACGGTGCATCGAACCCCCCGAGTGGCTCTTTAAGGAAGTGACCTCCTTTGAGTGGGATCTGATACTTGTTATTAGTTGAAGAGGCAATACACACCCACAGAAAAACATTACAGTGTCTACCCGCTGTTCTGCTTCATGATAGAACGAGTCCACCATCATGCGGTCGGCAGGTATTTCACTACTTGCGGTTCGTTTCCGTTGCATTGTTTCCCAGAATGAATCCGTGGACACGCAATCTTGAGGAAACTTGAAAGACAGGCCAATAATGGCAATTGGCTCAACTTCTTCCATTTGGAAGGTCTTTTGATTGGGTACAGTGAAGTATGGGACGAGAAAGGCAGGATTGAATACGAATTTCAAGGCCGAGACGCAAATAAGCTTGAATACCCCGAAATGCAGAAATAGTAGAACTCCCAGGATTTTTAAACGGAGGATGTGGGCGGTTAATGCCCTTAACAGATGTGATAAGGTAGTGACGGAGATTCCAAAAGAGGCGTCGAAACCTTAATCCCGACATGGCGAAGCACACCAGTGGCGGATGTTGATATTGCGAGTTGCATGACATGGTTCTGGGACGGACTCCGAAAAAAAATAATTTATTTGAGGGACACAGCAGGTACGGACTTTTGTCGCCATGCATAACTGACAGGATCACTGTCACTACTAGCGTGGTTAGAATAGTCACGCGCCGGGCACTCCGAGTGTGGCCACCCTCAAAGTGGCACAGCGATGTGATCGAACACTCTGCATGCAGATTTGAACTAATAACGCGCACGAAGCCTGATTGTCACCAAGACGCGGTACGGAGGGGGCGCTCCGCTTTCGAAGTTTCACATGAACCAAAACGGTGACGAGTGAAGCTCAAATGTCACTGTCCAAGCATCAGATATCGTTATCATGACGGTAGATTCCAGCTACAAAATCGTTTCTACGCGATATGGTCCAGCGACAGCTTAAAACTCGGTTCAGACGGACGATCTTTCCAACGGAGTGGGACGGGGTAGTTGAACAGAAACATTAGAGGCATCTCCTTTTCAGCTAGTGCCAACGCTATATCAAAGATATGTTTTATGACTCGGCCATTACCTTTGAAATGCGCCTTGAGCCACCAACTTGTTCAATAGACTGGAATTTTGACGAGGCCGCAGCTCCTCAGACCATCCCTTCACCCATTTCTCAATCCAGTCTGATTGCACAGCAGGCATTGTGCGAAGGGTTTCGCTCTTCGAAACGGCACGGTCGATCTTCCAGTTAACAGGAGTCTTGCCACTAAGCATCGCCTTTTCGTAGAAATCCTGAAGTTTGATGGCTGGATGGGTGGATACCAAGCCTGTGTTGTTGCCCGAGGAGAACTCCTCAACAACGTTTTGCAGTTTTTCGAGCCATGACTCTAAGGATACCACTTCTACACGTTTTCGCGCGTACTTCTCCAAGCTGGAAGCAATTGAAGGTAGCAGTTCAGTCCAGTACTTTGCCGTCGGAGCGACCACATTGAAAACTTCCGCCCCGGTCAGTGTCTCCTTAGGGTCGGTCTTCCCAGTTATAAGCTCTACTAGAGCCTGGGAGACCAGTTCCACAGGCATCCAATCGGCTCTGTTTAACTGGGGACCAATGTCGCCTGGTAGGACACCCATGCTTGCAGAGGTGACTATAAGGCGAGGCAGCCATTCATCCACATTCCAAAGGGCAGTGCTTTCGCTATCAACCGGACCCGCTACCTGTCCAACGCGCGCGAAGGAGACAGGTAAGTGCAGTTGCTCGGCTGCAAAGTCGCAGAGGAGTTCCGAGAGAAGTTTCGATTTGGCGTATCCTATATCTTGCGGGGATGTAAGGTCCTGCACCACTTCCTCAGGGATGCTGGAGCTCGTAGATTGGGCCACGGAGCTGACGGACGAGATGAATAAGAATTTCGACAGAAGTTCACAGCTCGAGGCTAGTTGAAACAAGTTGAGGAGACCTTGCAGTTGCGGACGGAAAAAATCGACAGGCGCGTTGAAATTGACTGGCCAAGCATTGTGCACGATGAGGGTTGCCTGGGACGCCAGTAGGTCGTATGTGGAGCCGTCCAGGCCAAGCTTGGTTTGATCCAAAGCAGACCGAAGAAAGCTAACACGGCACTGGTGTTGATCTAACTGAAAGCCCGCAGCTTTGGCCTTCTCTCGCTGAATATCTTCCGCGTTCTCCCGACGGTTGAGACAGTAGACATGGGCAACAGCCGGATTCGATAAGAATGTTGCAAGTAGATGCGTCCCCAGCGAACCTGTGGATCCAGTCAAAATGATCACCTCGCCTAATCCATGTGACTCTTCTGCCCCAGACGTCTGGTTGATCGATTTGATGGCTTTCTTGTATTCAGCCAGCAAAGAGTCGACTGTACCCTGCTGCGGGACCGTCTCATGTTCTTTATCGGACACTAAGTAATCCGTAAGTTGTTGCACGCTCGGGTTGTTGTAGACAACGGCTACATCGAGATCATAGCGCCAAAGTGCATGTCTCATCGCTCGGATGAGTCTCATGGCCATTAGCGAATCCACACCCAAAGCAAAAAGGTTGTCTGTGCTCCCCGGCAAAGGTTCCACTCCAACCTTCGATAGCTCTTGCTTGATGAGGCTGGACACTTGCACTGGATCTTCGGAGTCAACAGAACCCTTTCCAAAACCATGAAGCTCTGTCTCGACCCTGGTATAGAGCTCCTCAATTTCAGATTCGTAAAGCGCAACGGTGCTCTGTCGCTGATTTGTTCCTTTGGCCGAGCGGATAATTGGTTTCTCGGGGTGGGTTACAATGATCATCGATTTCTCAATGCGCGCATGTGCCGGCGAAATTTGGTTCGCTTCCTCGATGGAAGGCCAAATCTTCTCAATGAATGAGGCAACTTCGCTGTCGTTGAGCTCCCCTGCAGTTGTTCCAGGTTCAATGAGAAGAGCCGCTTGAAACCGCTGCATACCAACAACCATTGCATTGGCAACATCCTCGTTGCTTGTGACAATATGCTGTTCCATCGAGATTGGATTGGTCTTTTCTCCGTTCAAAAAGACAATAATATCGTCAGCCCTTGCCCGCCATGCCCAATGATCCGGAAGATCAGGATGCTTTTCAAACAAGTCACGGGTTCGATAGAGGTCGAGCTCATGGAAGGAGGGTCGCATCGTGAACGTGACCTGGTTCTTCTCGTACTTCGGGTTTTTCCTCACGAGTAACTCGAACAACCCTGGCGTGATTTCCTCGAATTCGTGACCCAAGTCAGGATGGAATTGTACGTATTGCCACTCTTTTACTGAGCCGTCATTAAAGAGCTGGCTGCTGAGACCCATTTCCGTTGCACCGTACTGGTTGTGGATAGGCACCTTTGATGCAATTGCGTCACCAATTGCCCGTGGAAGATGCCCACCGGCGTAGAACATGTGCTCCAGATGCTGGGAACAGTATTCGAGTAATTCCGGCTTTTGAACCAATTCAGCCGCTATCAAAGGGATGAGAAAGGCAAGATCAGCAGGGGCATGCTTTAAAGCCTGAACCAGTCCGTCGGCACTGGGTGGACCCCCTGAAGTCGGAGCGATACAAATTGTACCATAAGGAAGGCTATTCAGAAGGCCGACACCAAAGGAGGCGGCCTGAAAGACTTAAGTCAGTGAAATGGCGGTTACCACGTTAATGACTTCAACATACATGGAACGGAGGGAATGTATTCAGGATCCGCTTTCCCTGGTGCAGCCTATGGAATACTTGGAATCCCGGAGGTGGTTCCAAGGATGTCATGTTCATATGCGTGGCAAATGTGTCATGGGTCCAGTATATTGGTTTCGGTATGCCAGTGGAACCGGAAGTATGCCTTGGATCCCGCATTAGCTAGAAGAATTCAGATAGTAGACGGAGGCTTACACAATGAGGAGAGGTTCTGATTTCGAGCTCTCGAATTGTTTGTCGAATTGATAATGCGGGTAGGCATTCTCTAAAAGTTCTTTTACACTAGGTACCTGAACATGTCTCACAGACGAAGCGTTGAGGATAGCCTCAACCCCTGGCGGGGTGGGGTTCGAAGTCAACAGCGTTCGGCATTTGGTTTCTCCCAACAGTGCAACATGAGCGGCAATACTGTTACGTGGCGAAGGGAAGAATGCCTTCGGAGTAAGCAAATTCTATCCTTATTATATAAATGATAGGCATCTTACCAGGTAGCCGACTTTGATGGCGGCAACCACTAGTGCGTTATAGCGAATGTCATTTGGACCGATGTATGCCAGAACGTCCAGGTTGTCAGAACGTCCCAGTGAGTTCTCCAACCACCAAGCGAGTCCGTTGATTGCATTTGCAAAGTCTTTGTAGGTTACAGTTCGGTAACCATGCTCATAAGTGAGAGGCGAGTTTGGATAAAGGGCAAAGGGTCCATCTGGAACCACCTTGGCCAAATGATCCACGATATTCGGAATGAGCTCATTGCGCCAGTTGGAAAGTTTCGCATGCCTCGATTCCATTGTCTCTAGTTGGCGTGATGATGTATGCTTTGGAGCAATTTAGATCTCAGATCTCAAATGAAAAGATAGCAAAAGTGATCTGGGTTTCGGATCAGGGTCAGGGCTTCGTTCAAGATTTTCTGGATGTCATAAAGACTCAGCAATCTTCTTCTAACCTTTGAGCGGCGTAGAAAACCGGGATTCTTTCTTAACTTTAAGCGCCGAAGTTTCAGATTGCCAAGTCCTGTTGGTAATTGTCTTCAAGGTTATCAAGGGTGACACAGCGTCCCATAATGTCAACTAAAAAGGGATTGGCGTCGCCGGATGGATGAATCCGTTCGTTTCATGGTAGGTGTCACCAATAATGATGAAAGCGGCGACCGAATTCATTGCGGCAAAGTCACCGCCGAGACGGACTCCCACAATTCCGATTTCCTATTGAACTGCTCAGATGCTGTCGCAGTTGAGATATCGCAAGATTGGACGTTGCTTATGTGGCGTAGTGCAGAACTTACCCTACGGACTCCGAGAAGGGCAGGCTTAGATGTAGGCAACTGCTTCGGTCCCGCTTTAGGCAGGCACGATATTTTTAACTGATTGGACTGAGTCTAGGTACAGTTTATTGCGGCGCAGAGACAATACAGATCAGAGAGGGATTTAGGAGCGTGCATTATCACTCTAGCCGCTGGTCTTCCATGCTTCGAGATGTCCGTCAATTTGTCTCATGCGGACGTGCGGCGCAGCCCTGTGTACACATTATGGTAAACTTCCACCAACAGGTGATCCGGTGATAGTTCATGTCGCTCTCTGGCGTAAATGACGGCGTAGTAGCGCTTCCGACAAATCTTAAGCCAGCGTTTGGAGATAACCCCGTGCATGTAGATGCCTCCTAGATGCATACTGTTGAGGCACTGGTCCGTTTGGAGCCAGTCCGTGAAGAATCATCTCCTTCATCGCCCAGGGGACTAGAACTTATTTTCGTCAATACTCAATGTGATACAACCCAGGGTCAGAATCCCCGCCTGTTTGAAGTCCGTTCTGGATGCGCTACAAGGTGTTGGCGCCACTCGCATGAGCAAATGTAAGACCTTCACGGTTCTTCGGCGTTGATACCTTCAGGAAGAAACTCGTTATTTTTTTTCTCAGCTTTGTTCCTACCTTTTCGCTAAATGAACGAGGAAATGGTGAACCCGTCGGCATCTTCTGCATATATCGGATGGAGGTTGGTTGTTTTCACGGCTGTCTGGATCCCTCTGCAGATCATTGCCGTGGCCCTACGATTTTATGTTCGCCGGCTGTTAGTTGGGACAAAGCATACTTTTGAAGATACTTTGGTTCTTCTCTCCTTGGTCCTTCAGATTATACTTTCAGCCGTTGAGGTCGGTTAGTAAACCCCATCTCTTTCAAAGCCGGAATATCCTCCAAGGATTTACTGAAACCGTCTAGCGTCAGTTCCTCATGCTGGAGTTGGATACCATCTTGCATACCTCAAAAGGCATGATCCAGGGAAGATCATCACCTGGTTCAAGTACCTTCTGGTCGCGCAAGTGACATATGCGTTCGCTTCTGTTATTCCCAAGCTGGCTGTTCTGGTCCTGTATCGCACCGTCTTCGCCAGCGCTGCCAACGTACAGTACTACGCCGCGTACACTGCGGCCCGTAAGGTGAATTGAGCCGTAGGGACGTAGGC